>JAWPHD010008880.1:0-110077 GCA_037043455.1 Cyrtodaria siliqua | reverse complement strand
GTGTTCCCAGTCAGACCATGCTACAGCACAACAGTGTACAGTTACCTTAGCTCTACTATTCCTAACTATCCCCGCAGTGGTTACTTCCCCTTTCTGTAACAGTAACTCACTGCACACCTCACACACATTGTATAGCCCGAAATCCATCAAAATTATAATTTTTTGATTGAAATATCTTTTTAGGCCAATATTTCAACTTGCCTTGTTCACAAATAGTGTGTGAAAAACAGTATCTGGGTACACAACATTATTTTATTTATATAAATAAAAAATACAATTTTAGCGAACGTGCACAACGGTTACCTAAAGTTACAGGACTTGTAACCAAACACAACATGGTATTCGTTGAGAATATTTACGGAAGCTGTGCGTAAATTGTATAAATGAGATTACATCCAAAATCAGGTTGAATGTTTCTTCAACATCTGTCTCGAAGGTGATGATCAATGTTATTGTCACTTGCCTGTGGGTTACGGCAAAAGTTTGCTGTACCCAAGCAATGTACTTAGGGTATTCGCCATTTTTTAGCTCGACTATTCGAAAGAATAAGAGCGCTTAATGTAATCCACAGACCGGAGCGTCGGCGTTGGCGTTGGCGTCGCGTCGACGTCTCCAACACTTTTTCTTTTCTTTTTTGTTCCACATTTCTTTGTTGTTTTAGTCAATTCTCCTAACACACATAATGTTGCCCTCCCCATCCCCACCACCCCACCCTACCCCAAAACCCCCAATGCACTCTCCCAGCCTCTCCACCACCCCCCCACCCCCCACCACCACCCGACCCCCAGACATTTTTTTTTTTTCCGGATCTTCTTTGTTTGTTTTAGTCCAATTTTCTACAACATATATGTTGCCTCATCCACCCCCCCCCCAAACCCACACTCCTGCCTCTCTCCCCCCCCCCCGTCGTCCCCCCCCCCCCCCCCCCGTCGTCACACACCCCATCAACATCACCACCACCACGCCCCACACTTGATTTTTTTTTCTTTTTAGATATTTCTGTGTTGTTTTAGTCAATTACTTACACATAATATGTTCCAACCCTCCCTACCCCGCCACTCACCCCATCCCCATACGCCTCTCATCACCCCCCCCCCCCCCCCCCCCCCCCCCCCCCACCCAACACACTAGATTTTCTATACATATTTCCTTTGTTGTTTTAGTCAATTCTCCTACACATATTATGTTGCACCCTCCACCCCCGCCCCCAACTCACCTCCCGCCTCACCCCCCACCACCCCCCCGCCTCGCACCCCCCGCCCCACTTGATTTTTTTTTTTTTTCTTACATATATTTCTTTGTTGTTTAGTCAATTCTCATTCACCTTGTTGCCCTTCCACCAACCCCACGCCCTCTACCCCAATCCACACTCAAACTCGAATTTATTATTATTTATTTTATCTTCACATATTTTTTGTGTTTTGTTTTTGGTGCCTTTATTACATAGCTTCTCTACAACAATATTCTGTTAGCCCCTCACCCACCCCCATCCCCCCCAGCCCATCCATCCCCGCCTATCCCTCTCCCACCCCCCCACCCCCGCACCCCAACTGATAAACTCGATTTTTTTTTCTTTTTACATATTTCTGTGTAGTTTGTGGTCAGTTCTATACACATAGTTATGTTGTGCTCCCAACCCCCACCCCACATTGTTGTAGCCTCTTGTTTTCTGATGGTATATACTAGCTATATAATTTATTATTCTCCGAAAAAATCGAATAGTCGAGCAGCGACTGTTCTCCGACAGCTACTTGTTGTAATCACATGCCTCAGCTATCGTCACCATGATTTGTGTGCTGGCAGGGATAAGTGGCCCTACAACTATCACCCTCAACGCCGGAGGTTGCTCTAACTACAACCAATAATGATCCTAAATGAGCAGGAATAATGCCTAGGTCAACAAGTATTGAACAAGATGGACATCAGAACACCATGAAGATCCTCAGCCATGTTTCTACAGGCATTTGTGTTAGTTCTTAATCATTGATAAACCTTGATCTAGCATTCTGGTTTGGATCACTAGCTCAGTATTATATTCACATCGTTCAATATTGCCATGGTGACATAAATTGTTAAATACTAACCCTAGGACAGTATCATTTTGTACTGTCATGTAAAACCCTATATAATACATGGCACTGAGATGTACTATCCCAGAGTATGTATTTATAGGTTATTATACCCCCGCTAAACAAAGTTTAGAGGGGTATACTGGTTTCACCCTGTCCGTCTGTCTGTAGACGCAACCTTGTCCGCCACATAACTCCTCTCCCCCTGAAGCAAAACTCATAAAACTTCCATTGGGTAGACTTTCCTGTGATGATGAGGAGATGACCCATAACTCCCTTTCCCTGCTTGAAACAAATCTCATGAAACTTCATAGGTGAACTGTGACTGGTGTGGTGAGAGGATGACCCCCTATTGATTTTGAGGTCAGTAGGTCAAAGGTTAAGGTCACTTGCTAAGAGAATGAAGTGCAATACTTTGAATTTGGAAATACTGACAAGGCATTGTCCTATCAAATTTCAAGCTGCTGACGTACGAAAACAAATTCCAAAGGAATGTATGAAAAAAATAAACCAACCAAAAAACATAGAACAGACAGGTGTATGAATGAAAATGTAGGTTACATTTTTATAATGAAAAAGTCCAGTATCAGTAGTTCATGACTAGACTTGAATGTAATACTGTTGCCTCTTTCAGTTGTGAGCACATATTTAAGTGTTTGGTTCAACAGTCATGTGAGAAGATAGACCAGAACCAGAGCACATGCAGGGAACGTGTTTGCAAAACTTCTCTATCATAGGTAAGTATAATTTAACAGCAACCTTTGAAATGAACGACTTTGAGTCTTGTAGTCATTACAGACTATGCGTTGACAGATTAAAGTCTCTAACCTACTATCAACAGGCAATGTTCTTACAACAGATGTGATACTGTTTGAACGGGCATTTCTAAACCTACTGACCCTACATGTCATATATATATAAAAAAAATGGAAAATCCGAAACATTTTAACGGCTTTAACCAGCCTACCAAAACTGGAACATCAAATTAAACAGTTACGGAATCCATAATTAATTTTAACCGTAATTCAATCTCTAGTATTTTAAGTTCACCGTGAATAAATGTGTACTTTAAATCGGGCACATTATACATTATTTTATGACCCTGAACACCTGGATAGAGTTCGCGATAAATGATTTTGTAGTGTAATTTTGCTTTTATTTGGTGGGTTAGTGTCTTTAAAATGTGTCCTTTGCCATAATGAACATAAGACACATATATATAGTAATGTCATTTGCACAGATTTTTATAGTGTTTTTTAGTTTCTTTAAATATATGATAAAAAATTGAAATTGATTGAGTACTGTTTAAAAAAAAGAATTCCATACATTTCACCCATTGTAGTGTGTATGATTCTTCATTGTGATGGTCCAGTGGATAGCACCGTAGACTCTGAATCCGAAGGTCATATGTTCGAATCTCACCCAGCCCCACTGGACTTTTTTTTTATATGTCCTGGTATCACTACTTTCTCTTAGCCTCGTCCTTTAGATGGAGATGTAAACTGGGTGACCCCTTTTTATCGGAAGTCTCTAGGGTTAGGTTAAGGAGTCTCTTCTCCGAGCATATTCTAACACTGGAGGGAATCTGTTTGACAGTAAGAGTAGGGCTTGGTCCCGAATGCCTATGTATATCCTTCCCCGCTCGTCTGGGGCGGGGTCGAAATAACTTAAGATACTGTATAAATGTATTTAGAGTTTGATTCTCCATTGAAAAGCTTATTCAATTGTGATTTACATATACTACTGTGTATTAAGCAGCCCACCTGTACCGACATGTACCAGGCAGGGAACAGCTCGAGAAGATATTCCCGACAGTAAGTTTGCTATGGTTATGTGTGTAGGTTTTCTATGTTATGTGTAGGTTTGCTATATTATGTGTAGGTTTTGCTGGTGTATGTATATGTTTGCTATGTTAGTGGTGTCAGATATTCTCACAGTAAGTTTGCTATGATATATGTATGTTTGCTATGTTATGTGTAGGTTTGCTATGTTATGTGTCAGATATTCTCACAGTAAGTTTGCTATGATATGTGTATGTTTGCTATGTTATGTGTAGGTTTGCCATGTTATGTGTCAGACTGTCATTGGAGTTAGTTTTTTTATGAAAAGTCAAGATTAAAAATAATTACCTTAAAAACTCCATATTTGATATATCATATGTTGCTATTATATTATCATTTTGTACTACTTCTACTACATATGCAATACAAATGTGAATAAAACTTGTTTTCGATTGCTTAATATTCAATGTACATATACATGTACACTAAACTAGGCCCCATGATCTGTCCGATTTAATTATTGTTAATGAAATAGTTGGGTCTGGAAAACTCTATGACTAGTAGTTTTTGTTGTATAAATCATTAATATTAATTCATATGATGCTTTAAGGCTGTATTTACTTCTTGTTTTTTGATCAAAGTATGCTTTAAGTGAAATAAATGTAGAACCACTAGCAATATGACTAAATATTTAATTAATATTTATGATTTAACAACAAGTTATGAGCTTTTAAAGACCAAACAAGACCAAACATTTTCATAAACAATAATTAAACCAAAGGTAGCATGTGATTATACCCCCGCTTTCACAGTCAAATATTTGTCCCGTTGCGTTTTGAATGGGCTGTTCCCAAACATCATATACACATAACAACGGACAGCCTTATGTCCCTCTACATCACCCATTGTTGATTGCCTAATTTATTACAGAATTATTGCCCTTTGTTTGACTAAGAATTTAAGCGGGGATATTCATCACCTTCAGTGATAGTTCTAGTTCAATTTAACGAATGTAAACATATCATATGAAACTAATTCAAAGCACATTATGATGATTTTCGGTTGTATTTGGATTGACACCAGTCACTCGTCCTGATCCTCTCTAGTCCTTGTAGACACCAATCACTAGTACGGATCCCCTCTAGTCCCTGTTTGGATTGACACCAATCACTCGTCCTGATCCCCTCTAGTCCCTGTAAGCCATAGGAATAATGTTTATATAATATTAGCTTATTCTCTTTCAGGAGTGAAATATCCAACATCAACTGGGCTGCTCCTGCAGACACCTTCCCGCGGTTCACACAGCTGTTACAGTACCCTACATATACATACAGCGTGTTGCTTGGTCTCACAGTCAGTGTGGGTGGTCTTACAGAATCTCTGGTAGGTCTAGCTACATTTACACATATGTCCACATATTTCTTGGTCTCACAGTCAGTGTGGGGGGTCTTATAGAATCTATGATAGGTCTATCTAAATGTACACATGTTACTTGGTCTCACAGTCAGTGTGTGTGGTCTTACAGAATCTCTGGTAAGGCTTGCATAAATGTAGATATAGTGTGTTACTATGTCTCACAGTCAGAGTGGGTGGTCTTACAGAATCCCTTGTAGGTCTAGCTACATGTATGTGTATTGCTTGTTCTCACAGTTAGTGTGGGTGGTCTTACAGAATCTTTGGTAGGTCTAGCTACATGTACACATATGTACATATATTGTACCAAGTATTACATGTTACATATAGAGCGTGTTCACTGTTGCTTGGTCTCACAGTCAGTGTGGGTGATCTTACAGAATCTCTGGTAGGTCTAACAACATGTACACATATGTAAACGTTACTTCATATCACTGTCAGTGTGGTTGGTCTTACAGAATCTCTGGTAGGTCTAACAACATGTACACATATGTAAACGTTACTTCACATCACTGTCAGTGCGGTTGGTCTTACAGAATCTCTAGTAGGGCTAGCTTAATGTACACTTTTGTACACATATGTACACATATTATACCCAATGTTACGTATACATTTTTGAACTGTTTTTCAGGTGAAACATTCTAGTTCGTCCCTGTACTCATATCTACATAGTGTCAGTAAAGATGTCACAGAAATGTCACGGTTGACTGGGTTGTTTACACAAATATTTAAGGATTTTCAGAAAGTAGACAGGTAAAGAATTGAATATGATGTTTGGGAACACAGTCCACATAGTTGTCAACTTCTAAACTTTCAGTTTTTTAATTTTAATCCTTCTGTTAAACTCTACGAAAGTAGTTTTATGCCCCATCGAAAACAGTGAAGTGACATGCATGTTTGTAGGTCACTATGATGAAGAATATAGTATGTGTTAACCTTAAAATGTAGTCTTGCACTGTTCCCGGTGTAAAGTCTGGTTGACTTCTTTACCAAGAAGCCAAAGCCACTGCTGTTTGCATATCATATTATGTCAATAGATTGCAGACCACTGACATGGATTGATTCTTACGATACTGGTTCTACCTAGGAAAAATGAGGTGGTCTGCCTCTGTCACTAAAACTTTGACTGTCACATATGGCCTAACATGTGCTAAAAATGATGTTAAACACAATTCAAACAAAAACTGACATGGATTGAACTTTTTTTTCTTAATATCTATAGTGCCTAAATCTTCTTGTCTTCATCAGTCCATCTGTGATTTTATTTCATGGCTATTCGGGAAGCAGTCGGTACTTTGCTCAAGGCTGTCAGGCCAAGCGCAATAGTGCATCAGGTTTTCAACATCACTGAAAGGCAGTAGTTTAGACTGCATCCCAAAATCCCATTTAGTATCTGTTTCATCACCTGTAATTGCATCACCTCCGAGGTACCATTCTGTGTGCTGTATGTTGCAGGGTATCGTTGCCCATGTTGAAGATGTTGGACCAACTGCTGGCTAAAGGATGTTTTGATGCCCTAATTGAACAAGACAGGTACGCTTCACTCATATATATTTGTGAGAGTAGTAGTAAGATTTAGTCATTTATGTTGGGTTGTAATGTATCACCATGAAGTGTATACATGCCAGATTATCGCTTGTGTGAATTTCTGTCATAAAGTGTGAACAAAGTTTACACATATAAGATTTCATCCAATGGAATAACATTAACTGCGGATATGCGAATGATGTTAGAATTAAAAAATATATGGAAAGAACAAATGAAGTTCTTAACAATGTTCGTGACTCTGACATCTCTTTCTCACATACTTCCCAATGTCTTTAGAAGTAATTTCTTTGTCCAGCTATGTTTGAAAGATGTAATTAGACTGCTATGGGTGTTACTGTCATGTCTTTTTTCATTGCCACCAGTGTAGCTTGTCTCAGACTTTAAACTGGGACAGATTTATCTGAATACAAAGGCTAATATGAGAAACATCTATTTCGATAGGTGTAATAGAAAATATCTACACTTCTGTTTTGTTTAAACATATTTTATTTTAAAGTTTTTACAACATATTTGTATTAGTACAGTACATGGTTAATAGGATTGGAATGAAAGAAAAATGTTACAGAAATCTTATCCTTACTTTTAGTGTAAGAGCAAAACTGACATTAACATTTGTCCTCAAATTTACTGTGAGTTTCTACCTCATCACAATACTCAGTATTCTCAAATATTAATAAAGTTAATAAATCTGAAACTAATTAACCTAGATGCTGCCATACTTGTTATTTAAGCACCATGTTTTTCTTTTATCTTGTTGCAGTCATCCATTCCCGTTAGAAGTGTTATCTTTAGTTAAGAAGGAGATACAAAAGAGTGGCGACCCACAGAAACTGTTGGCCAGTGCTGATGTGTGAGTTACATTCTTCAACTGATTTTAAAAGCTTTTACAGTTTTAAAGCAAAGAGTAGTCCATTCTTTTATCCAAAAATGGAATTATGATTTGATAGATAACTGGTTTTAGTTATGTGCAGACATTTTAAGATAAAATTCAGTTACAAAACATGCTTGAATAGGTTGCCTCTTTCTTTAAGATCACGTTTGTCTAGATTACATTTATCATCTCATTTATTAAGAATAGAAAGAGGTAGATTTGCCAAAAGTAGAACAAATAGAAATGAGCATAACTAGTTTAATGTATAATTCTACAAATATTGCAGACGATAACATGTACACCATTGAGCTGTATTGTGACGTCAACGTCATGCCGTCAAATTGTGCGAACATCTCATGCCATGAAATTGTGCGAACATCTCAATGACGCTGACGCTTCATTAAAATGGGTTAAATATTGCCGTTTGCCTTAAAAAAGGTGCTCGATGCAATAAATCAGTTATTGGGTTTGTTAATGACCCCCTACAGAAATATGTGGGGTCAGTCAGATATACAGGGGGACTCAGCTATTGCCTCGCCCCTGTACATCTTAATGACCCCACATATTTCTGTACGGGGTCAGTAACAAACCCAATAAATAATGTATGTATGTATGCGTATGAAAGAAAACCACAAACCATTCCGACAACATCTATGAATTTACAAAATAAAGAATGTGTGCATAAGCCTTATTATTAAAAGCTGGAGTTAAGTTATTATTAATTTAAATGTTGCTAGATATGCAGTTTTGCTCAAAATGCTGTAACATGATTGGTCTTCATGCAGGTTTTGTGGATTGTTACAATTCCCAGGGGAGGTGCGGAAGAAAAGTTTGCTCAGTCTTTGTATCTTCCTGTGTCACAGATATCCCAGGGTAAGATACAGTATAATTATTATGGTTATTTTATAGAAATGACATTCCATGACGTATTCATTACTTTTTCACTTACCGTATTTTACCTTGTATAGTACGCAGTTTTTTTACCACTTTTACGGTTTCCAAAAGGGGGGTGCGTACAATATAAGGAAACAATAAAAAGAATTTTTTTTTTTCTTGCAAAAAATCGATGTCTGGCCCTGGGAAGAAAAACCTTGACGACGAACAGACATCGAGACAGAAAATTGTGAATACCGATAATACACAATTTTTTCGTAATTTACTCGCTTCATATAAGTAATATATTGACTTAATTCAAATTATAAATGAATAAAGTGTATTATGATGCTTGTTTTTGTATAAATGTTTGCAAGTTTGTTGTAAAACTTCAATAAATTGTGTGAAAAATCGTCCCTCCATTTGTTGTTTATATCGCGTGACGTAATATCACGTGACTTCCAGCTGTTTAGACTTTAGACTGGTACATGGAGTATTGTTACAGTTCTATTCTATTCTAATATTTATAGGATTTTATTTAATATTTTATAAAAAATTAATGAAGTTTTTGCTTTATTTTGAAAGACATATATTTTAGACGTCGTAGAAAGGCAGAATCACCCTACTTTGAAATGGCTATTATTCAATAATGCTTGTGAAAACCTGCTTACCGGTACACATTTGATGATTGATAATTGGGTCAAACAAAATCGCACCTCGGCTGCAGTATGACACATTATAAACACGGGGTAGAGTGGGTTATTCCATTTCTATAATCCTTTGAAGTCGCCGTGAGTAGCGACTATTTCTGAGGATGCACTTTGACACGCCGTGTGACCTTTACCAGATTTAGCCACGAGGTACAGGTAATTGATCACGCGTTACAATTGTGCTACACTTATGATAAGCACTGGTTCCCGTGAATACACAATGTTAGTATAATCGGCGTAATGGATTACGGTAACCAACGACTGTTGTGTTTTAGTAGATGTAATTATCGGCTTACGGACAATTATCTGCGGCATTATAATTGGCTCTTTGATGAGATGATACAAGATAGGTACTCCCCTGAAGATTGGCAATTAATGATATAAGTAATTATATTTACTTTTGTACGCTAATTTTCTCGATCGTGATTTTTTTTTTTTCAACCTTTTATTTTTGTTAAAGCGTTCATCTAGGAAAACGAATATTTTGATGCGTATTATACACGGAAACAACTTTTTTACCCCAGTTTTGACCTCTGAAATGGGGGTGCGTATTATACACGGGTGCGTACTATACAAGGTAAAATACGGTACTTACTGTCAGACTTAATGACATTTTCGGCCATTGTCATCAGACTGCGTTCGAACTGTGACATCACAGGTTTACCACTGGCCGGTCAGTGGTAAACAAAGGCTTGTAGATGCTGCTATTATAGAGCATAGGCCCACTGTTATATTGGTGCACCCTACCTGATTTTTATTGCTTTTACTTGTCTCAGTCTCTGGTAAACCAGCCTATGAAGTCACAGTTCGAAGGCACAGTCTGAGGAAGACCATTAACATTAATTTTCATGGTTTAAACTGATAATATTGAATATTCGGGCTTCTCTTAATGTTCATGATGTTTTAAACATTCTCGCTTGCCAGAGTTTCACAACAGTACACTTTGTCGATCCTCTGGCTCAATCCATCCCTTTTCTTAGAACGAGGCAGAATATATTGACCAGTCAGATGCATCCGTTCCAAGTTGAAGCGGAGATATTAATAGAGCAATAATCTGTAGATAAGTAAATGTTAAAATGTGACTATTTCGGTCAGTTTAACTGTAGCTACCAGCTACCTAAAACTAATTGCAATTTGCTTTTAATTAATAATTTTAAGCGAGGTATTTTACCCTGACTTTCAGTCAGCTCTAAAATATCTACTGTGCAAGCCCGCACTTATTTATCGCTGGTTTTAATCGGAGGTACCACTAGGGACAGTTGTAACTCTGGATCTGAGAATGGTCATATCCCAGAGATTTGATTTGGTCAACATTAATTTTCAACATTTTTTCATTTCAGATTCGTAAGACTACTGCTAATAAACTATATGAAGTTTTGGTCACTTATGACGACATAGCACCAGAGGAAAATCTAGATGAAATAATGACTATTCTTAGTGAAACATTATGGTAAACTTTGTTTAAATTCTGCGGGCCATTGTGGATAGCATGTTTGACTGAATCTGGAAATCATGTGTTCCATTCTCACTGGCACCACTATGTTTGTTGAGTGTGTTCTTGGACAAGACACTTACCTTAGCTTACACTTACTTTAGCCTCATCCTTTGGATGGGGACATAAACCAGGCAGTCCTGTCTCTGAAACCGCTGGACCAGTTTTGCTAAAATTTTATAGGGATGCTTCTATGTTTTCTCTTCTCTCCCGGTTAACAATTTGTCCAGCCCCAGGGGTCCAAAATTTGTATATAGAGATTTCACACGTTAAGCAAAAAATTATATTGGGGAAAAGTCGTTAGCAGCACTTTCTCTTAACCGCTGGAGCAATTTTGCTGAAATTTTACATGGATGCTTCTGTAATGAGGAGTACCTTACAGAATAATACGTGCACTGCCACTGTTGACAGTTATGCACGACAAAGATGTGCATAAACAACTAAAGGAAATGTTCTTAAGATCTAATAAAGCATTAATACATTGTATTCGCCTTTAACATTGTCTGACGGTACTTTATCTTTGGTTCAAAATTACTAGAGAAATAATTTGTGATAATTATAATTTATTATGGTGTTTGTTTATGACTTCTGTACCATACTATCTTACTGTTACTTGATTTACAGGGACAATGAGATAGCAGAGATTCGACCAATCAGAAACAACGTATGTAACCTGCTGGATATACCTGTACCTGTCATGATAAAGAAGGTAAATCCTATATTTATACCCACGCAAAACAAAGTGTTACTGGATTCAGTCTGTCCGTCCTTCTGTACACACAACCTTGACTGCTCTATAACTCTAAAATTTAATTTAATTGTTTTTTATAGTAGCACCAACAGCTAAGGCCAGTGGTGACTTTCCATCTTCCATTGGTGGAGGAAGATCCCAGGTGCTCCTCCAGGCAATTTTCATGCACGGGCGGGAACCTGGGTAGAACCACCGACTTTCTGCAAGCCTGCTGGGTAGCTTCCTTACATAAAGATTTATATCTCTTCAAGACTTATAGACTTGAACAATATATAGATTGAACAATATGGTACTAACACCATATTTTGATTGAAACTACATGTTTATCATGAATTAGAAAAACAATAATAGAAAAAAGCATAAAAAATAATAGAAAAAGCATGAAAAAAAAATAATAGAAAAAGCATGAAAAAAAAATAATAATAGAAAAAGCATGAAATAAACAATAATAGAAAAAGCATGAAAAAAAAATAATAGAAAAAGCATGATGTATCTCCTTTAATACTACCGTACATGACGGCAAAATTACACTACAATTTTATTCACGGGTTCTCAAAATACCCGTGATTGATTATGCGAAAAATGAATTATGAGTTGGTAACTCTTAATTTGACGCTTCAGTTTTGGGGTTTGGCCTGGCTGGTTAAGCTGTTAATATTGTGTCTATAGAGTTTGGATTCTCAAAATAGGTAAATTATATATATACCTCGTCATGAGTAGGTTTAGAAACGGTGTACATAAGTTGCACAGTTTGACTGTTGGCGGGATGCCTACTTTAAACGAACCTAAAGTCTGTGTTTTTTTCAGGAATAACGGATCTACATGTGAAATGCAGACCAAGACTCAACCAAGAAAATAATGATTCAATGATTCAGTGTCAAAATAAACACTTGAATGAATTGTATATGAATATATATCAGGAGATACAGTTCAAGGATTGTCTGCCTTCCAGAGTCGACTTGTTTCAAGAAAAACTCGATAGTTTGCTTTATAGTGGTAGTTAATACCCACAGTCACTGTTTATTGATAATATATATGTTTAATATAACTGTTGGTTTGAATATTAAAGGGACGTATAGTCTTCTAGCATTATGCAAACATTGTATTGTCGACATAAATGTCTTCAACCACGATAAATTGATAAACAATATTGAAAATGGTGGTTAAAACATTACACCACATAGGTATTGCAAAATGGATTAAGTTCTTGGTAGCGTTAGCCAACACATTTTCTCAATTATTTTTCATAATAATTGATGCACACAATTTCTCATTGCAGTGTCTCCAGATTTATGACTTTAATAAAACAGATATGTTTTTTATTAGTATTAGTGTCAGTAAGGTTTTATACTATTATAACTTATACTGTTATAACTTAAGAATATAATTGATGGTAATATGAAGGCTGAAGTACAAAACATTTGATTACAATTTTGTTAGTACATAAATATTTATTTTACACACTGAGTTCCTGTCAAATCAGTTCTTCAGATGCATAGTATTAAAGAACTTGTTGGTGCAGTATTAAAGGCAGAATATACTTTATATTAAAGCGTAAAATGAAACAGTTTGCAAAGTATTCGAACGTTTGAGGGACATGCGCAATCTAATCAATAGCATAGAATTTAAACTTTGCAAAATATGCCAAATAAAGAGTTTCAATACGTCATGTGTAAAGTAATGTACTGTCATGATGTGTCCCATGAACACTGAGCTTATGCATCAAAGGGATAACGTGCAGGGCCAAATGTTTTATCTGTAGTTCAGGTATTGTGTATGTAAACAAAGACTGAAAAGTTTGCAGAACTTGTTAGTGGAGAGTAAGTTTCAAATTAGTTGTTTCAGTTAACGTCTGGGGATATTTGGTGATTTAATGTGAATTTGACAATATTATACATGTATACTTGACACAAAGACTACATCATTGTTTTGCTTTGGTTAAAGTTTACAACTGCAAACTCATCTAAAGATGGAATGTGAATTTGATTCAGATTCCTACATGATTATGCCAGTTGATTGTTAACGCTTCCCACGTTACATAAATATTTAATTTGGGTCACATAACTTGCACAAATGTTATCAGCAATTATGAAAGTAAATGCTTTTATGCTGAAGGTAGCTTTACTGCAAAGTTGTCACCATTTCTTCTGCAGTTGTTTACTTTCTCAACCACGTGACACTTGTGAATGATTAATGTGATGAAACTTGAGAACATTGGTCATATTTAGTATTCTCCTGTTATTTAACTGTGATAAAATGCTCGCTTTTTCTGTATTAACATTAGCTTGAACAAATGCAAATAAAATATGAAACCAATCGTTTTTTTGTTCTTCTTAATAATAGTTTTCCATATGAAATATGACATAGCTGCTGACATAAGGCATGACTTAGCTGCTGACATGAGGCATGACATAGCTGCCGACATGAGGCATGATTTAGCTGCCGACATGAGGCATGACATAGCTGCCGACATGAGGCATGACTTAGCTGCCAACATGAGGCATGACATAGCTGCCGACATGAGGCATGACATAGCTGCTGACATGAGGCATGACATAGATGCTGACGTAAGGCATGACTTAGCTCTGTAGTGACATAGCTTCTGACATGCCTTATGTCAGCAGCTATGTCATGCCTCATGTCAGGCATGAATAAGCTGCAGACATGAGGCATGACATAGCTGCTGACATAAGGCATGACATAGCTGCTCACATGAAGCATGACTTAGCTGCTGACATGAGGCATGACTTAGCTGCTGACGTAAGGCATGACTTAGCTCTGTAGTGACATAGCTTCTGACATGCCTTATGTCAGCAGCTATGTCATGCCTCATGTCGGAGGCATGAATTAGCTGCAGACATGAGGCATGACATAGCTGCTGACATGAAGCATGACTTAGCTGCTGACATGAAGCATGACTTAGCTGCTGACATGAGGCATGACTTAGATGCTGACATGAGGCATGACATAGCTGCTCACATGAGGCATGGCATAGCTGCTGACATAAGACATTACATAGCTGCTCACATGAGGCATGACATAGCTGCTCACATGATGCATGACATAGCTGGTGACATAAGGCATGACATAGCTGCTCACATGAAGCGTGACAGCTACTCACATGAGGCATGACATAGCTGTTCACATAAGGCCTGACATAGCTGCTGACATGAGGCATGACTTAGCTGCTGACATGAGGCATGACATAGCTGCTCACATGAGGCATGACATAGCTGCTCACATGAAGCATGATATAGCTGCTCACATGAGGCATGACTTAGCTGCTCACATGAGGCATGACATAGCTGCTGACATAAGGCATGACATAGCTGCTCACATTAGGCATGACATAGCTGTTCACATAAGGCATGACATAGCTGCTGACATAAGGCATGACTTAGCTGCTGACATGAGGCATGACTTAGCTGCTGACATAAGGCATGACATACTGCTAACGAGAGGCATGATATAGCTGCTGAAGAGCGGAACAGTTTTTCTGATGAAATGAAGCAAGACATTGCTGTAGAAATGAGACCTGTCTTGATGCAGAACTGAAACGTGACATTGCTAGTGAAATGAGACCTTTCAATGCTGATGAACTGATACTCCACAATGGCAAAAAAATGAAGACCTGATATTGCTGAAAAAAGGACTGTTCAGTCAGGACGCACGGGAACGAACGTAAACACGTGCATAGACCTAAGTGTTCTACTCATTTCACCACAGTAGTTTGACGCAAAATAGTCCCATTATTGGGTCACGTGCTGTTTAATTGAAATGTGTATGACCTTATGAAACACACTATAAATCGAAAGTGACTGTATTAAAAACGTCAAAAGTGTGCATGTTCATGTGTTATATAATGTTCTTTGATGTAGTTGCTGAATAAATATCTCAAAACTCTTTACTTGTCATTATTGTGATGAACGCCGTTCGTTATTAAATTTTGACGTTTTTTAAATCCATTTTATTGTCAAAAGTTCATTTTGTTCGCCCATTTGGTGTCATCACAGATTTTCCTAATATTTTGGAATTAGATAGTCCGATACCTCGACTACGTTTTCTGAAAATATTAGGAAAATCTGTGATGACACCAAATGGGCGAACAAAATGAACCAACCTCACTAACGGAAAGTTCGTTAATCAGCCCAAATGGCTAAAATATGCAGTGTGAACATTCTGAACCATGTAAATTGATGATCTCGAAATTAGGGATTGAACTGGCCAACAGTGTGTGAGTTATTAAACAATATTGTTTAACATATCACCCATTTAAAACAATCGAACTAACAGTATTTCGGTAAACTATTTATAACGTATTCGATATTTGAAAAATACCCCCATGCGGAACCTCAGGAAAGGAAGACGCCATTTTGTTTGAAAAGTGACACTTCGGGTCAAAGTTTTCTTCTAATTTGAGAGGATTTTATCAGAATATGGCCAACAAGGAATGTTATAAAGTGTTATAATGAGGAGTTTAAGCAAAATAAAATGGTAAGTATCATGTTATGTTGGATACTTTCGTTGTAACTGGTGTTAAATGACGGACCTGCGAACAGCTGATTTTGTTAAAAATGCAGGAAATTTGGCTGCTGGACGTGAGACCCGAAATGGGCGGTTTGGGAGGCCTTTCGCGAAATATTTTTATTAAAAAGGCGCAATTTTTACAAATCATTGATTGGTTGAAATTTGTATAGTTGTTCACGATTGTTTAATAACTTTTAAATGCGCTAAAATTTAAAAAATCTGTCTCTTTGTTCCTGTCTGCTTGTATGGTTAGCCATTTTTTTCACATTGGGTCGAATTCCCGTAGTTCTTGGTCAAAAAAGCGATATTTCAGTTCATTTTGGAAATATTTGATTCTAAGAAAAACATCAATATTTATTTGCGATTTATATAAGTACTATTTTGATGGTTTTGGCGTGATATTTGTTATTTGGCAATAACTTAAACACAGTTGGTGTAAATCGTGTTAGGGGGCATCTCACAGTTATTACAGTACGTTCGCGGTGCACAGTTCTGTTTACAGTCCACACAGCTGCAACATATTTTTTCGCCATTTTTGTGGAGACTGCTCATTAAACTTGTTTACAGATCTACTTTAGATTAAAATTTGACATCAGTATTGTTTCATAATTATTTTTTTAGTTATTTGTAATTTACAATATATTTTAATGTTCATTTACTGCAGATGCAGTGTCAAAATTCGCAAGTTTTAAAATTAGAAAATTGTTTGAAAATTAACATTTTGTTTTTTCAGATTCTTTGACTGTTACTGTGCTAGAGTAGCTTGTTTGCGTTGATTTTTTTGTACAACTGAACTAGGATATGTAGTACACAGGCTTAGGATATTGATTGAACTCTGTGTATAATTGTTGTATGTATGTGTGCATATATAAACACACCCAGTGACCCTTCATTTTGTATAAGGGGCGTCCGTGGCCAAGTGGTTAGAGTCTCTGACTTGAAATCACTTGCTCCTCACCACTGTAGGTTCGAACCCTCAGGGACATAGGAATCTTTATGTGAGGAAGCTATCCAGCTGGCTTGCGGAATGTCGGTGGTTGTACCCAGGTGCCCGCACGTGCACGAAAATTGCCCGGAGGGGCACCTGGGGTCTTCCTCCACGAGTGGAAGCTGGAAAGTCGCCATATGACAGCTGTTGGTGCAACTATAAAATTCAATTCGTTTTGTATAATTAATGCACATTTTAATAAAAGGCGGTCCGGGTTGGCTAAAGGGGGAGGCTTATCTGTGACATGGAACTGTAATGTATATCTGTTTGTTTATTATATACATAGCTTCAACATATTCAGGTACCAAATGTATAAAAAAAAACAACATTTTTTAAAAATAGTGTGTTGTTTTTTATACATTCCTGGACGGATGAATTGAAAACTGTTTGCAAAATTTAATTCACTGTATAAAACCTGTGGGTGGGGTATGCCACGCAAAGGCAATTTTTTTTATATAATGATATCAAATATTTTCTTTTATAAACATCTATGATTATAAATATCCTTTTTTTAACACTTTAGATCCCCTCCACCCCCAACACCACGCGGAATCATTGACTCGACTGAGTATGAATGCCATGCCCAAACACTGGAACTTCCTAAATTTTCCCCATGAACTTCCAAATTTGATATGCAGGAAGTTCAGACTTCCTAAATTTGAACCTTAGTGGAAGCCCTGGTGATATGGAACCACATGGTTGATAACATTTAATAGAACCCTTAATAGAAGTTTACAGCATCATATTTAAACATGTTCAGCATGTTTGTGCAGTTAAACTATATAATTACCTTATTATTGCAAAATTTCATAAAGAATATCAACAGAAAACTATTTTCAACCCCAAAATAGAGCTTTTGCTAACTGTATGTAAAGCGTCTTATGATGGTCAAAACAAGACATACTTAAGCCATATAGCTAATACATAGAGGATCTTAAACGAGTTCCCATTTCATATAAGATTTATGAAACGAGTTATGAATTATTTTAATTTTAACGAGCCGAGTTAAAATTAAAAATAATATATAACGAGTTTCATAAATCTTATATGGAATGGGAACAAGTTTAAGATCCTTTTTATCACATAACATTGCAATCAAATTAGTAAAAATTAATTCAAATGGACATAGAACCGCCACGACGTCAGACACACTTTAGCGCCAAAACGTCATAAAATGTGTGACATAACGTTGCATATAATTTATATTATAAAAGAGTTTTGTGTTTTACCTCTTTACAAAATAGCAGTCTCTGCCAACCTTTTTAACAAACCAACAACAATGTTTTGTATAAAGTGCATTATTTTTTATAAGCTGTCACAAATAATAAGTTTATGACTCAGATCTGGGTGAATTTGTAATAAATAAAATATTTTCAGCTAATAAACTTGCGTAGTGTTACAGGTTTAACTAGTGATGGTCCGATTGTCGCTACGTCGCCGACATCGGTAGGAAAATCCAGAGCGACGATAATCGATTACGAATTTCTGTTCCGCGACGTCGCGAAAGTTTTATACCGTACCCAAGGGAGACAAATCAGTGATCACGCGTCAGCGATGAACAACTTTTTCCTCATCCAGGAACAAAAACTAAATCGATGGGATGGGATTTCTTTAAATTTAAAAAAGGAGGCGACGGGAAGATCGACACTAGTGTCGCAATTTGCAAAACTTGCAGAAAGCAATATGCAAACAAAGCTAATTTTTTTAATATATGATAATATCGGTAGATGTTTTCGGATAGTAACTTATTCGGATGCATGATTCGTTGTAGTCGTGTACATTTATAAATAGATAGTTGAATGGAAATAATACTATGTTGGATTGCACATTTAAAAATTGTAATTGTAATTGAAGCTCTATTATTTGATATATTTCAAGACAAAGTAATGGCTTCATTATTTTTGAAATCACCCATATGTGAATGTGTTTGTCATATGACTCAGTAACTGTGAGTTTTAGCACTTTATGGACTTTCTAGTCATTTAAAAAGGTTCTAGTCACTTGAATTACTTTTCTTCTTTTGTTAACTTGTTAGCCAGTTTGTGTCAAGTTACCTGTTTCGGCTGTTTGTCAAATTATCATTTACAAAATTACAATAATGAATTTTAATGATTATAAAGCAGCAGACAAAAGCATTGTTATTTTTGCTTGTCCATTTCCACAAATGATGTCTAATGCTAATATACCTTTTTCTGTTTTTATTTTAATTGTAACAGAAATTACTTTATACAAACAGTGAAGATTGTAGAGTCTTGCTTGTCAACAGTTCTGCAGGGATGGAAACTAAGCTTGGTGCAACCATCTTATGAGTTTTGGTTCCCAGCTGAAAATGAGCCCATGGCATGTTCTAAGCATATTTGTAAGTTTAGCTTGTCGAAAAAGCTAGTCGCCTGGGCGGACTACCAACTTATGAAATTTACCCAGTTTGGAATTTAGTTGCCCGGGCGAACGGGCAACCATTAGTTTCCATCCCTGACTGTTCGCTGTTGATTGAATGATTCTTCTACTTCAACCGATTATTAATCGGAAAGTTATCGATTATACACCATCCGATTAAACCGATTATCGATTGTGAAAAATTTCAACCGATTTCCATCACTAGGTTTAACCCAACCAATCAAAATCGTTCCAGGTTGTATTACACGTGTGTCATACAATAGAATTTGAAATGGGTGTTCGACACTGCTAATGAGGGACGTTATTTGATAAAAGTGTTTCTTAGCACAAACATAATTAAAAAAAAAAAAAGAGTTCAAACTGAATGTCACACGGGGGGTGGGGGTGGGGGGGGGGGGGCATATAGTTGCCGCCATGTCCGTCTGTCCAGTTTTCTTGTCCGCTTAACTCCTACTACATTTTCATCCGATTTTCATGAAACTGTATAGGAAGTATCAGTATGATGTCTAGTAGCACACACTTTCAGGATGTTTTAGTTAAAACAAAATTGGGCGGAGTTACGGGACTTTGCATTTTTTTAAAAATATATAAAGCTTATAAGATCAACTCATCCGACATTTTCCATCCGCCAACAAATTCACCCAGATCCGATTGTATTTCACACGTGCATCTTCATTCCGGAAGCATCCATCGATTCTACCGATTTCTTGTTTAAACTTGCTACCTAGTTTGTTAGAAGATATAGCCTGGCGGGGATTTTTCATTTTGGATGACAATAGGATAGAGGTTTGTTGAACTGTAGTACCTGGTTTAAACTCCCAGTGGCCTTTTTTTTTGCCATTTATCATTCCAGTGCAGTATCCATATTGTTAACCCGTTTGTGTTCATGAAAATTGCAATTAAATCTAAAATGAAACCCTTGTATCAAAAATTACTTGAAAAGCTATAACAGATTTTGCATTTCCATGGCATTGGTATATGGAGGCCATTTAAAAAGCATAGTACTGTCAAGCAAATTTAACTGTTTTTTGTTTGATTTCAGGCCAAGTGACAAATCTTCTATTATCTACAAACGTGTGTTGTTGTTTGCAATGTTAGCAAGTGTTGTGGAAGTTATCAACTTGTGATTAACAATATGAATATAGACTGTATATTGTAGATGAAAAAAGCTTTCAATTTCAAAATTAACCAATAACCCGCTAAGGGCGACTACAATAGCTGATCAGGGTTTACAACGTCTAGCTGCCGATCATTCATTTGCCCAAAACACCCCTTTGTCACATAAATGGAATGGTCTTAATTCAAAGAAAGAACAGTCCATTATATATGTCATAGTTATTAACCCTTAAACCCCTACATATAATATATCATGGACTGTTCTTTCTATGCATTAAGACCATTTCATTTATGTGACAAAGGGGTGTGTTGGGGCAAATGACTGATTAGCAGCCGGACAATGTAAAGCAGAGCTACAGATCAGCTTTTTGATCAATTGAATATTTACCCATCGGTATTTATTTGGGTATTTCATGATTTCATTTGGGTAAAATAAAACATTAACTGAACAGTTTGCGACATTGTTCTGGGGTGGCATTCCACTAATATTGAATTTGTATAAGCAAAATCTAATAAAATCAACTTCTTTTAAAATAGGCTTTATACATGTACAAGGTGACTGGGTGTCCCTTCAACAACCCATATTTTGCTCAGTTTGCGTGGGTTGTTTTATCATTTGACAACTTCGATTACTTATTGGTACCCAGGCTTTTTATTGGGTATTTTGGCATTTTAATTGGGTATTTAAGCATCCAACCCCTTTAATTATTCAATTAATTAATATTATAAATAAATGATTGCAAATAATTATGCAAGTTACGTTGAAAACCAATGGGACACCATGAGTTTTGAATAAATGAAAGATTGCTGGGTGTCACTTTTACATGTTAGTGATGATGTTCTTTTATTGCAGTAGGATGAGAATTCGATTGGAGATGTCAGTTGTGTTGATGCAGATGGAGGGATATTTTCTATTTCCGGACAGTGGAGTCACCCCTGCAGCCCTATATATCTAAGTAAGTCCTATATACTAATACTGTCAGTAATTTGAAGGAATTCATTTTCTGTTTAATCTGGGGTTTTTTGTTGGTTTTTTATTTAAAACGTTTAGTAACCAGAACATACAAATGGAACAGTCTATTAAATCATTTTAGAATTATTTATTTTTTTGAATTTTGTGATTTTTGGTTCCAAGAAACTCATTTATACTCAATGAGTGATACAAACAGTCTTAATCTGTTTCTCACAGCAATTAAAAAGCTCATTCAGTTCTGAGAACACACTGATTTGCATCATAATTTAGCATGACATGATGTCATAATATGATACCTTATCATCCCTTATTTTTTAATAATTTTATCTTTATATATTTACATTAATTTTTAATTAATAACATACTTCATTTTTCACCAATTTTCGCGCACAATATGACCTATTTATGTGTCGACGTGCCGTAAAACACCATTAATTCATTCATAATACCAGGGTTTGATGTCATAATACCAAAAAGTGATGTCATGATAGAAACTACGAAATGAACATTCTGATTGGTTCATTGCAGTGATAAAAATTGGACCAATAAAACCAGTTAATTTAAAGCTCATTACATTCTCAGAACACACCGAGGTTTTACTGGACATTGAGTAATGAGGTTCTTGAAACCCAGAAACACAAAATTCTAATAATAAAATAATTCTAAAAATTTAGACTGTTGTGAATGAAAATGTTAAAGTAGTAAATTATATGCATTTTGTTTTAAATATGTTACACTGAAATTCCCTGAAACGGATACATTGAAGCTAATTTATTAAAGGGACACACAGCAATCTTGATTTTTTAAAACCCCACAATATCCTGATAGTTTTTCTACTCGACTTGTAGATCTATTTGTTCAATCATTAAAAAGACACACTGGCAGAGACTAATCCTAAAGTTTTTATCAATCATGAAAATTGGCATCTCGATTTATTAATTCAGTACCATATTAACTTGAAACCTGCTTGCGTAAAAATTCAATTTTTACTTTTTCTTTGTTGTTCTTCCATAACGTTATGTTAAAATATAGTATTGGCACAATATAACCAGCAGTTATTAATATGCAAAACAATTTGCTGTATACTACTCTTATATGAAATATTAATGATTGAAAAAGTGCAAGTTATGTAGAAAAACGGGAAACAGGAGGCCGGGAGTTTTAAACGAATCAAGATTGCCGCGTGTCCCTTTTATTTAATTGTTTTATTTAAATGCTTTTTCTGTTTGTTATAACAGTAAATGTTTATTAAGATGTCGGTGATGGCAAAGGACGCAAAATGTCAACTTTTTTTTTATCTTGCATGGTTAAAAAAAACAGTCTTTATCAGGTTTGTCATTCTCTTAAACACTAAAACCGCATGGACAGATTCAAGCTTTCAAAAGCATTTTTGGTGAAAATAAACCGTAATTGATGTATTTTGGGTGAGAATAAACCGTAATTGATGTGTGTCTCAAAACGCCTAAAGAAATTTATAATACTGTACTTGTTTTGAGACCAAAGTACATTTTTGTCGACCTGATCTAAAAAAATAAATATTTTTCCTACATGTATATCTACTTAGATATCACAGGCAATAATTTCAAATTGCATCAAATACAGCAGTTGTTTATGCAGGCATTGTGTGATGTTTTAGAAACATCACCAGAAATGTGGATGTAGTCATGCGGCAGTGATTTTGTTACCTGCGAGTCCTGCTTCTAGGACTCGTAATACTTGCTAGGGACTCACAATTAAAAAATATATGCATCCACAGGACGCATAGATATCGGGACAAGATTTCTTCTGAAACAGATAACGTCCTCTTTCTAGTCATTAAAATCATGGACATATCAATATTAACTCTTAGCCTGCTAAGGGCGACTACAACAGCCTTTGCAGCCAGTGTTAACTCAGATCAGCCTGCGAGTAATTCGCAGGCTGATCAGGGTTTACACTGTCTGGCTGCTCATCAGTCATTTAACTAAAACACCCCTTTGTAGCATAAATGGAATGGTCCAAATTCAAAGAAAAGACAGTCCATTATACATTCATAGCAGGCTAAGGGTTAAAGGCAACCCAAGTTGAGAAAATATTCTCTTATATTTAAGTCAAACTGTTACATAGAAATGTACAAGTAGAAAATTACTGTTTTATTATCTTTTTTTTTATTTTGATATTTTTTCAGTGTGGAGGCTGTTTGGAAGGTCAGAAGTTCTGGAATTGAACCATTTTCTTATCTACACTGTTGTAAAGAAAGAATGTATACCTTCACTTGGAAGTATAAATTGTTAGCTGAAGCTGGTAAGGGCATATAATTATAATATATATCTTTACTTTTTAAATGCCAGTAGGGAAGCAGAGCTACAGATAAGCTTTTTGATCAATCCGGTATTTACTCATCTGTATTTATTTAATTGAGTATTTCATGATTTCAGTTGGGTAAAACAAAACAATAAAAGTTTGCGACATTGTTTTGGGGTGGCATTCCACTAATATTGTATACACAAAATCTATTAAAATCAACTTCTTTTACAATAGGCTTTATATACAAGGTTACTGGGTGTCCCATCAACAACCCATATAATGCTCAATTTACACTGGTTGTTTTATCATTTGACAAATTCGATTACTTTATTGATACCCATGCTTTTTTATTTTAATTGGGTATTTTTGGCATTTTTAATCCTGCCTATCTGTAGCTCTGGGGAAGGGGAAGTATTACGTTGTGGCTATATAACTGTCCAAGTATTAGGTCCACAACAATGAATTTATATGCCAAACTGGTCGGTGTTCTTGTTACAGGATTTCAAGTCACGGCTTTTTTTCTAAAAATTATGAAGACTCTAGCCTGGTCATTTTGTGGGGAAAAATCCCGCGATTACTGTTTAATTTGTTTAAAAAAAGTATTGAAAGATAACTTGTTGAAAGCGATATTACTTGATACATACATACATGTTTTTGTGGGATGAAGACGCTATAACATAAGGTATATTTTAGATAAACTTTCTTCTATAAATGTTTTCAAAACTAAACAATATTGAGAATATTGTTTGTATGGTGTTCTACGTCTTTTTCAACACATGCAAGGTTATATATGACGGTCGATTTTTGTGGTGAAGGCAGACCACCCACTTTTCCTGGGTAGAACCACAGGAACTAATTTTTGCCTTCTATTATTATAATTGTATATATATAGAGACAATTATAATAATAGAAGGCAAAAATTAAAAGTGACCAGTTCCTGTGGGTAGAACCAGTACTGTACACCTCCCGGCATCCGTAAGAATCGCCACCTTGCTCACTTATAAGTCGAGCTCCCAGTGGGATTTCAACCCGCAGTGGTGAGAGGCGAAGGTTTACAACGAAAGGTCAACCATTCGACCATGGAGACGCTCTAAAGTTATTAAGTAAGAGTGGGAAATGTTGTTTACCACAAAAGAAGTTCCAGATGGTTCTTATTAAAGGCAAGATTGGGACAGGTGGAGTCAAGTTTTAAATAAGATATGTTCAGTCTTCATGGAAAACATTTTGAGCTACTACTACTAGCCTATCAGCATGTTACTTGCAAATATTTACTAGCCCGAACACATCTATACTGACACAAATTTTTAAAAGTGTAATTTCAGTGTTGTTTTTAGACAAATATGTATATTATAATTATCACAGAAAGTTACATTTTCTGTAGAATAATATCACAAATAATTAAATAAAATAAAGAACTTGATTGTTTTGACACTTTATTCTCAATCATTGGGTCGAAAAATTACGGGTTCTGTTTATTTTTGAGTCACTAACGTCTGCATTACTTTTTTTCTACTGGGTTATGCTTTTTCGAAATAACAAAGAAAGCTCATCGTACAGGTTACAAATTAGACCGGAAATGATCTTCAATTCATTATCAGTCGAGTTTACATCGCGGTATTGATTCATACTATATATTGCTCCTTTGTTATTGTCCCCAACGTCGTTCGAAAACAGCAAAAAAAATTGAAAACCAGTCTGTTCTGAAATTGATAGTTGTATCCGGCGATGTATAAACAAAATAAATCTACCTTTAAATTAGTTTACAAGCTGACTAATTTCGGGTCTGATTTCGTTCCGATTCAGTTTGGTACTACATTTTGGTTAAATTTTTAACATGCCCGACAGGCATCTCAGATTGCAAAATTTACATTTTACTGACTGCGGGATTCGGGCTACCAGCTAATTTGGAAGACTATGTTTGTAAAATATATGCACCACTCGGTCTCCAATTTTTTATATTTTTTGTTTAATTCAGGGGCCATAACTCCAAGTTTTCTGGAACAATTAGGCTGGCTATGGAACATGACCTAGATACTGTAATCATAATTGTGACTATAAATATTGTGACCAATTTTTAGCTCTATCAGCAGAGCTTATGCCGTACTTATGCGGTGTCCGTCTGCTTTTTTTTTTTTTGATCGACTACTCCTCTGAAACTACTGAATGGAATTTCATGAAACTTTACAGAAATGTTGCCAATGAAGTCTAGTTGATTGTAGCCAGGGCTGTCTTTTGGCTGTTTTTGGGGCCGTTATTCGGCCCCAGTCCCCCACCTGAAAAGTATCTTTTTTTCCCCCACCTCAGTGTCAAAATCCCCCACTTGAAAAAAAAATTAAAAAAAACAACAAAAAAATGAAAGACAGAAGGTGTTTTACGTCATTTTCAACACGTAAGGTTATATATCGAGGCTTCGGCGCAAGACTTATAGTAACTGCTTTTTTTCATTTTTTTACAGGAGAAGGAAAAAACTGAATATCTTCTATAAAATTTGATCATTATAAAATGTCATTGAGATTTAAGTTAATAAAAAGATTCCTTTTTAATGTATAATAAATAATTTCAAAAACATTTATTAATTTTCAAGTTATTTGAAAATATTACACTTGCAATAGACTTGCCACTGAAAACTGATATCCGCGAATGTATTTTAAATTGATTTTTATCTGACATGGATTTTTATGAATTTTATACACACATTTTCGAGAGATTGATCATAATACAAACACATTCTCACAACATACATTGTATGTCCATCTCTCAGCACCAAACGAAGGAAATATACAGCTTTATCGTGTTTCAAACAAGTTCAATTTGTTGTTTGAACGTAACGTTGCCTTAAAATAACGTAATCGTTGTTTTGGATGTTTTTCGACGTTCTGTCGGAGGTCTATATAGCTTTTTTAAAAATCCTCAATAGCCAATTAGCATAGAGTTTTTTCATAAACCATGTTTGATTCGACTTTAAACATGGCTGACAGCGGCCGGCTTTGTTTACATAGAGTTATATAGTAAAAACAAGTAGCGACTACTCTGAAACTACTTGACGGATTTCATGAAACTTCACAGGAATGTTGCTCTTGGTGTCTAATTGAACCAAAATGTTTTATTGGACAGCATCATAGTTATTGTGTCACTTGCATAGCATCGCAGATACTGTCCTTCGTCCATCCGTCCATCACACTTTAACCTATGGAAATGTAATAAACTTCCATTTTGATTTTTTTTCTTCAGTTCTGAATGCAAGTTGGAATGTCCAAAAGATCCTAGACTTTGTGAAGAAATCTATACTATCAGAAGTATCTGTTGCTGGTAAGACTACATGATAAGTATTCATAATTTTGATATAGCATCATCAAATTAAACTGTCCTATCAGTGACCATCAATTTGACACACCTCCAAATTCTGGTAGGTGATAGACTCGATCTTCATCCTGGATGTTCAACCAAGTTTACTGTTAAACAAGTTTACTGTTAAAATTAGGTATTTACAGTGAGATTATTTTAAAATCCTGCATATTTCATGCACATTTATGCAGATTGATAGACTATAATGTATAGTTCAAAATTGAATCTTGAAAATTAACATCTATGAATGAGGTATTGAGATGAAACATGCAGGGTAGGGTTAGGAAAAAAGCTTGGGATTGCATTTGGGGTCACTGGGGTCAAGTTCAAGGTCACTCAATAACTTAAGGAATGAGATATTAGAATGAAACTTGCTGTGTTGTAGCTTCTTGTATCAAAAAAAAAATTTGCATTTGAGGTCAAGATGAGATAATGGAACAAAACTTGCTGCGTAGGTACCTCATGTAAATTAAGCTTGGGATTGTTTTTGGGGTCACCGGGGTCAAGGTCACTACTACTTTTACTATTCTAGAAAAATGGTTTCCACTCAATAACTTAAGTAAGGAATGAGATATTAGAATAAACTTGCTTAATATATCAAAAGTAAGTTTGGGATTGCATTAGGGGACACTGGGGTCAAGGTCACTGTTAATAGCTTTTCAAATAGAAAACCTAGTTTTCGTGCAATTTCCTCTATCTTGTTAGCTCTATTGATCAAAGATCAGCAGAACTTATGCTGTAGTGCATCGTCCGTCTGTAAACTTTTTTGTGGCGACTGCTCCACTGAACATCTGAAAGTCCTCAATGGATTTTCATAAAACCAATTCACCAATACATATATATGTTTTGTTGTTGTTTTTTCAGAAAAAATATATGCGACTTGGAAGTTATTACACATGGATGTTGCATTACTTCAGTATGTCAGTCACACAAAATATTATCTTTTCCAGGATCGGTCCAGAACTACCAGTCTCGATACAGAGTTGCCAGTCTATGTTGAAAGATACGGAAACCCAGTGTTGTTTAAATGTTCATGAATGAAGTTAAATAAAATACTATCAAAAAAACACTTTTCTTTAGATTGATTGTGCCTGCATACATGATGAATGTTTGCATTGCTTTGTATATCATTAGCTCGACTGATCAGAGATCAGCAGAGCTTTATAATGCCGTGGTGCGGCGTCTGTCCGTCCTTAAACTTTTATTTGTAGCGACTACTCCTCTGAAACTACTGGATGGATATTCATGAAACTTTACAGAAATGTTGCCCATGAAGTCTAGTTGATCCTAGCAAAAACTAATGTTGATGTGAAATCCAAGATGGCCACCAAAGCTAAAAATAGATTTTTAAAATACTAGTTTGTAGCGACACTTCTTGAAAACTATGTGATTGATTGGGACTTTTTCTAAAAGGATCAGCATGACATGATGTTGGTCCTTGTCAAAAATCATTTTGATTCAACGTTAAACATGGCTATACATTGAGTTATATAGTAAAAACTTGTAGCGACTACTCCTCTGAAACTATTTGGCGGATTTTCATGAAACTTTACAGGAATTTTACTCTTGATGTCTAATTGATCCTAGCAAAATTTCAGGTCGGCCAGAAATTCAAGATGGCCACCACAGCTAAAAATTGATTTTTAAAAAATAAGTTTTTAGCGACTACTTCTTGAAAACTATATTGATATGGCACTTTATCTAAAATGATCAGCATGACATGATGTTGATCCTATTCAAACATTAGTTTGATTCGACGTTAAAATGGCTGCCAGTGGCCATTTTTAGCTCGACTGATCAGAGATCAGCAGAGCTTATGCCGTGGTGCGGTGTCCGTAAACTTTTTTTGTAGCGATACTCCTCTGAAACTACTGAATGGATTTTCATGAAACTTTACAGAAATGTTGCTCATGAAGTCTAGTTGATCCTAGCAAAAATTCATGTTGATGTGAAATCCAAGATGGCCACCAAATCTAAAAATAGATTTTTAAAATACAAGTTTGTAGCGACTACTTCTTGAAAACTATAAGTGATATTGTTATGGGACTTTTTCTAAAAGGATCAGCATGACATGATGTTGGTCCTTGTCGAAAATCGTTTTGATTCAACATTAAACATGGCTGCCAGCGGCCATCTTTGTTTATATAGTTATTTAGTAAAAACTTGTAGTGAATACTCCTCTGAAACTACTCGACAGATTTCCATGAAACTTCACATGAATGTTGCTCTTAATTATCCTAGCAACATTTCAGGTTGGTTGGAAATTCAAGATGGCCACCACAGCTAAAAATAGATTTTCAAAAAACAAGTTTGTAGCGAGTACTTCTTGAAAACTATTAAGTGATATTGATATGGGACTTTTTCTAAAATGATCAGTATGGAATGATTTTGTCTGGTGGACATCATTTAAGCACAAATTAAAAAATAAATCATATGCGGTTTGCCGCGGTTGGCGAGACACCCTCAGACCGAGGTTTTGTTTTAAGGTGGATTGTTTTTTTTACGCCCATTTGAAAAATATGACATATTATGGTTATGAGGTCTGTCTGTCCGTCCGTAAACAATTGTGTATTCTGGACGATAAATCCCAAACCATTACACCTATACTCATGAAACTTCATAGGTACATTGCCCTAGGTGAGAGAGGATTCCTATTGTTTTTGGGGTCAGTAGGTCAAGGTCACCATGACTTTATAGACACACGCTTTCTGGATGATAACTTCAAAACCAAGGGGAGGGTCCCTATTGTTTTTGGGATCAGTAGGTCAAACGTCCAGGTCACCGTGACCTTATATAGAACAACGCATTCCGGACGATAACTTCGACGAAACTATAACTCTTACACTCATGAAACTTCATAGATAAGTTGCCCAACATGAGCAGAGGATCACTGTGACCTTATATAGAAAGACGCATTCTGGATGATAACTTCGAAACCATAACACCTAAACTCATGAAATTACATTGCCCTAAGTGAGAGAAGTATCGCTATTGTATTTGAGGTCAAAGGTCAATGACCTTATATTGAAAGACGCATTCCTGACGATAACTTCCAACCCTTTACAGTTTCACTCATGAAACTTCATAGGTACATTGACCTAGGTGAGAGGATACCTATTGTTTTGGTTTCAACGGTCAAGGTCACCTCGACATTATATAGAAAAAAGCATTCTGGACGGTAACTTCGATAGCACCTACACTCCTGAAACTTGATACATTGCGCAAAGTGACGGGAGGATCCCTGTAGTTTTTGGGATCAGTAGGTCAAAGTCACCACGACATTATATAGAAAGATGCATTCTGGATAACCTCGAAACCATAACACCTACACTAATACGTTGCCCGAAGTGAGAGAAGGATCACTATTGTTTTTGAGGTCAAGGTCACCATGAACTTGTATAGAAAGACGCATTCCTAATGATAACATCGAAACCTTTACACCTACACTCATGAAACTTCATAGGTACATTGCCCTAGGTGAGAGGATGAATCTTCTTGCTTGTGGGGTCAGTAGGTCAAGGTTAAGGTAACAATCATTTTATATGGAAACCTGAATTCTGCATAATAACGTCAAACTATAACACCTACACTCATGAAATGGCATAGGTTTATCATGGTGAGTGGAGAAACCCTGATGTGTTTGGGATCGGTAACTTCAAAACCGTAACATCTACACTTGAAACTTTTTAGGTTCATTGCGCTTGTTGAATTTCTTTTTGGGTCAAAGGTCACAGCGACCTTATATAGAAATATGCATTCCATACAATTTACTTTAAAACCGTAACACCTAGACTCATAAACCTTCATACGTACATTGCCCTAGTTGAGAGGTCTTTTTAAGGTTAAGGTTACAGTGACCTTATATGGAAATATGCACTCCGCACAAGAACTGCAAAACCATAACACCTACACTCATAAAACTTCACAGGTACATTGCCCTAGGTGAGAGGAGGAAACCTATCACATCTGGGGCCAGTAGGTCAAAGGTTAAGGTCACAGTGACCTTATATGTAAATATGCTTTCTGCACAATAACTTCAAAACCGCAACACCTACACTCATAAAACTTCATCGGTACATTGCCCTAGTTAAATTGAGAAGCCCTATTGTTTTTGTGGCCAGTAGATTTAAGGTCAAGGTCACACTGACCTTATATGGAAATACAGCGTCCACACAGTGAATTCAGAACATGCACTGTAATTTGTAACAATTAGTCCTACAGTTTAGAAACTTTACAGAAATAGTACCCATGTTAAAACAACAACCCCTATTGATTTTAAGCTTAGTCAAGGTCACACTTAAAGGTCATGCAGTTCGATCTTGTATATGCTGTAACTTTGTCGTGCATAAATGGAATTACTTCGGCAGAAATGATCACAATACCCATGTCCCAGATAAAATGTCACACTTAGAGGTCATGCAGTCCATGCAGTCCGATCTTGTCCGGGCTGTAACTTTGTCATGCATAAAGGGATTTTGCAATTAGTCGAGCAGAAATGATCACAATACCCAGGCTTCCAGCTTACACAGTGTTCAGGGATATCCCATGGGCAACCACGTTGGTTAACATTGGGTTACCTATGACCACCGATGGTAATATTTGATAGTACCTCAGCTGTAGAGTTGCGAGAAGATTGGTTATATCGGCGAACCGACGGTGAGAGTAACCGATGCGAGAACCCTGAACGCACCCACTGATCTACTTCTAGGCCAATCCAGAAGCGGATTCAGGTTTTGGGAATAGGTGCTGCGTAACTTCTGAAATAAATAATTTACGAGAAAAACTCTGACATTGAACGTTTTTTTGTGTGTTTTTGACGGGTCGCTTTTTTGTTGTAAGCTGACAACCATATTGGGACCACACTTCGTCCGTCGTTGTTAAATTGGGTCAGCGCGACATCCATTATGGCGGCTATTGATATAAAAGGTCGAAACCTTATTAAAAAAAAAACTTCCGAAGAACCACTGAACATAATTATATCGACATGTTTTCTTTATTAATGAATGCCAACCCACAGGCTTGCATTGCGATAGTAAAGAAGGATATAGAGCATATGAGTTTATTGTATATGTTATAGTAAAGAGCCATTACTATATATACATAATAACACTATCCCTTCGTCTCTCTATATGTCTAGTCTATCATAAATTAATGCAAGCCTTTGGCTATAGACTATACAGTTTGTTCAAATATAAGTATTAAAAAAAAAAGTATATTTGCCTCCGTGGCCGGGAACGTAAAGACGCTGATTTTCACACCATTATTCAGGGCAAATCACCAACTTTCCTGATTTTAGGGGATCTATGCTTGTATTGATTAGATGGTGGCAGAAAGATCGGGACTCTATTTTTAAAAAAAATCGTTTCTTCAACAAAGTATACAGAAACTTTCAAGTCCTGCATCGATTCTGCATATTTTATTTAAAATCATACACATATCTAATAACTACGAGATAGGAAACTTCCGATCAAACGGTGTAGTAGCTAAACATCACGTGGTTACCCTTTCAATTTACCAAGTGAAGTTTTCGAAATTCTTATTTGCTCAAAGTATTTAGTTTTGAAAATAACATAATAAACTTTACAGTTTCACATCTCTTTGTTATATGTCTGAAAAGTTTTAATAACTGAACTAGAAGTCAGAGGCGGATCGAGGATTAGTGATATTAGTAATGGGTGGCATGTAACTTTTGAAATGAGTAATTAACGAGCAAAAACAAGTTTAGCCCGCTGAGTTTGTTGTTGTTGTTTTTTACGGGGTCACGAAACCATTTTTTTTGTTTGCAAGTTTTGGTTCTTCTTTCAAATCTGGTCTGGTTTTTGGAATGCATGTACATATGTTCACACGTCTTGCGATGTTATGGAGGGTTAGATCACGAGACTTGTATCGTCATCTGGAAGTATTGTATTTTTATATAAAAGTACATCTAAGATATAATGTAGTTGTACCTTATATATATACGACTTATAACGGATACTTGTTTTAAAATGTGACCCGTGGGAGTCTCCGTTTCATATAATAATGTTTACCTAATAGTTAACAAGAGCACACTTTGATATCGGAAATTATGATTTCAAAATAGGAGGATGGGGTGGGGATAAAAGCGATAACACGATGGGGGTCAACATCCTTTTAAGCACGAGGTAGCATTCCCACACCCCTACACACACACACACACACACACACACCCCACAACAAAAGGGGTGGGTCTGCACAGGATGTATGGAGATGGGGATGTACGTCTTCTTCACATTTTCTTTCAAAACCTTCGCAGACCATTCTAACATTAAAGGCTTACGTCAACATGACCTGATGCGCAATATAAAATAGAGGCAGTTCCAATACCACAGCGATATTTAAATTATCAGTGGGTGGCAGTGCTATTTTTATTTTTTTTGAAGTCTAAACAATCTTAGGCCATGTTTACAATAACTTTGTTTTTCTTCATTCTTCCGAGGGGCGCAATATTTGTTGTTGAAAAGAGCACTTTCATTATGGATTTTTTTTCTTTGATGGGGATAGGTGTTTGAAGTGGTGACGGCGTGGATGGGGGGGGGCAGTAATCGGGACACATAATTTAGTTTTCGTGACTCAAGTTTAAACGGAGTTTCGTAAGAAGAATGTGCTTCAAACTCAGTCCTGCAGATTTTAGACACTTCCCCCCCACCCCTCCCAAAAAAAAATGCCTACAGACCTACCGTATTTTTTTTAGAGCTACCGTATTTTTTTTTGAGCATAAAATAGGAAACAAAATCATTTCTTTTTTTGGGCCATGGCGGATGTTTACAATAAATTAGTTTTTCTTCATTCTTCAGAGGGGCGCACTATTTGTTGTTGAAAGGAGCACTTTTATTTTGGATTTTTTTTTTTGATTGGGATAGGTATTTGAAATGGTGACGGCGTGGGTGGGGGCAGTAATCGGAGCTGCGCACATTACAAATAATTTAGTTTTCGTGACTCAAGTTTAAACTGAGTTTCGTAAGTAGAATGCTTTAAACTCAGTCCTGCAGGTTTTAGACACTCACCCGCCCCCACCCACCAAAAAAAAAAAGCCTACCGACCTACCGTATTTTTTTAAGAGCATAAAATAGAAAACACAAACCTTTCTTTGGCCAAAAAAAAAGAGCGCTCGATACCGGTTTACGGCGGATGTATGGAGATGGTGAGGTGTTCTTAATTTTTTCTTTCATAATATTCGCAGGTCATGATCATGTCGAACATTAAAGGCTTAATTTAACATGACTTGGTTCAAAAAAAAAAAAGGCCGGTCTGCTGTGGGAGAAATAGAGAGGCAGTTCAAAATAGGACAGCGGGATTTAAATATTCAGTGGGTGGCATATGAAGAGCTAGTTTTTTTTGTTGTTTTAAAGTCGAAACATTCTAAGGCCATTTGTTACAATAAATAATTTTAAAAAAATATGAGGATCTCAGTATTTGAAAATAGTTGAAATGAGCCCTTTTTATTAATATATTTATTATATTTTTATATTTTTTTTTATATATAATTTTTATATTTTTTTATTTATTTCGGAGTTACGCAACTCAAACACACAATAGAATGTGCTGAAAACTCTATGTCTTGCGGATTATGGACCCATTCTGCATATAAATGAAGTGTACGCTGGCTTTCCATTCATGTTTGCAACATATGCTTTTTATTTGGCGGTCTGGTGCACCGTAATCCCAAACTTCTTACATCGTACCTTCCTTAAATATCCCCCCATCCCCGACCCTGGATCCGCACTTGAATTTGTTAAACAGGGTTACTTCCCTTAGTTGTTACGTCATAATCATCTGTAATAATAACGTTGAGAATACCCCTGTAACGTGTTTGCGCTGAGTCAATATCGAATTGTTAGCAACGGAAAATACAAACTATGTTGATTATATTGCCTTTCTAGCCGTTTTAAAGATTGGATTCGGACACAAGATAAGTTGTTGAAATAGCAAGTTAACAGAATATATAACATTACATTCAGACATTAACGTGCTGGTCTTTCGAAATTGACTGAATTGACAACATCGGCGTAAAAATCGCTGTATTTTTGCATGCTTGAAGCTCGATTTGAAAATACTCAATACATATTTTGATGTTTTCTTTGACTTATGACATTCTTTTCATTGGTATAAATAATTCGAAGTTGAGGATGTAGTGGCAATAATGTCTGCGTATAAAAGAATTTCGATTTTTTCTCTGTTTTTTCGGTCATTTCAAGCCAACAAAATGGCGGATTTTCAAGGTTTTTTCAATGAGGTACTCCGTGGGGAACTATTTTCAACGTTGCTATACAGTTGTCAAGTGAGTGGAGATGCGCAAGAAAATAACCACTTGCGTCCTGACTGGTTGATTAAATGTAACATCCCCATTACTGATGAACTTATACATTGAATAAGAAAATTTGAGTAATAAAAATACGATACTTATGCACTGAGATTTTGACATTGCTGAAAAAATGCAAAATGACATTACCACATACATTCGTAATTAATTGAAACATGGCATTGCTGTTTAATTGAAACATAGCATTGCTAATTAATTGAAACATAGCATTGCTGTTAAATTGAAACAGCATTGCTAATTAATTGAAACATAGCATTGCTGTTTAATTGAAACATAGCGTTGCTGTTTAATTAAGGACACATTTCCCAACGCTACTTGGTCATTGAAAAAGCATGGGAAGCTTGAATATTTACAGCCAGCACGCTTCATGGCTGATCAACACGGGTATATAAATTGAGGCCCGCTCTTAGTTTTTTATTTGTATAGCATTGCTATACTGAGGGTAAGAATAGCTTAACAACACTTTGTAATTTACTTTAATGAAGAAATATATGTTCATAATTTAGCTTTTGAATACAAAACTTGTCTGGTATTTCTTAATTGTTTTTAGACCAAAAATCAGAGCACAACACAATAAATATACAACATTCTTTAATGTGTTATTATGTGAACTGGTCACACATGCTTTATTGGGTGGGCCTCATAATCTGAAAAAAAATTGAATATCACACTTTGCTCATGAAATTGTATGGCTAACAGTGATTTACAGTTACCTGTAGAAATTCTCTCTCCCCCCCTCACCCCACCCCCGCTCGAAATATGTCATTAATTGAAACAGCATTGGTGTTTAATTGAAACATAGCATTGGTGTTTAATTGAAACATAGCATTGCTGTTTAATTGAAACATAGCATTGCTGATTAATTGAAACAGCATTGCTGATTAATTGAAACATAGCATATCCTGATTAACTGAGGTACCACATTGCTGCTGAGCAGAGATATGACAATGCTGAAACATGAAATTACTGATGAAATTAAACCGGACGTGTTGGGACGCGGCATTGCCAATCGTGTGAACTGGATAACATGACCTTTCTGTCAGATTGAACATGACTGATGAACTAAAGCATTGCATTGAAACTTAAAGGGAATGTAGCGACACAGCCAAACAGTTCTTTTATTGAGAGTTCTGAAAAACTTGCAAAAAGGTGAAAAAATGATCAAAATCGGATGATAAACAACCATTTAAAAGTTGTTCTAAAATGGATATAGGAGCCGCCATTTTGAAAACCATGACATCATAGTTCCATATGGCCATATATGGAATACTGATAAATATCATTTAAAGCAAAGCAAATCACTGGTCATGTAAAGCATTATTGCCATTAGTTATTCATATTCTTCATACAGTTACTTTAATTTTTTCCCCTATAAATGAATAAATATTCATATTTATCAATATTCCATATATGGTCATTTAGAACTGTAATGTCATAGCTCTAAAAATGGCGGCTTCTATATCCGTTTCAACAGAACCTTCAAACGATCATATCTTCTTTGTTAATCATCCGATTTTGATAATTTGTTCACCCTTTTCCAAGTTTTTCAGAATCCTCAATAATTAAGATTATTTGGCTGTGTCGCTATGTTCCCTTTAAAACATGACCATGCTGACAAATTGAGGCATGTCATTTACTGAGGAACTGAAATTACTGATTAACTGAGAACTGTGGCATGACACTGATGAAAGATTGAGTAAGTATATTACTGATTGAATGAGACGTGACATTGCAAATAAGTTGAAACATTGGTATTACTAATGAACTATGACATAAAATTGCTGATGAACTTCTTGACATTTATGACATTCCTGATGAACTTGGTGATGAATTAAGGCATGATATTGCTTTGTATGACTGAGAATATTGCTGATGATCTGATACAATGATATAAATGATGACATTCCTGAAATATTTAATGACATAACTGAAGAGGTGAGACAATACATTGCAGATGACTTGAGACATAACATGCCTGATAAACTGATACATATCATCACTGAGAAACTGACACATGACATTGCTGATGACATGAAACATTGTATTCTAATGAAATGAGACGAGACATACCTGATGAACTTCTGCATTACTTTTCTGAAAAATGACAATTGCTGATAAACACGTGACTGCTGAATTGAGGGGAGAAACTGCTGAAAATGACATTTCTGATTCACTGATGTTATGACATGGATGATAGACCAAAATGGTTTCAACTATTGAAAGAGTGAGAAAACACGTTACTGAAAAACTGAAACGTTTTATTGATGATGAATTGAAACATGACATGACTGGTAGAATGAAGCATACTTTTGTTGGAAGGTGACATTGTTGCTGGATAGAACATGACCTAAATGGTGTACAGATACATGAAATGGCTGGAGATGTGAGATAGATGTCCAGAAAATTAAGACATGGCATGGTTTACGAGTCTTTAAGCGTAACCAGTACAGGACTGGTCAACAAGACTTGAACAAGATGGTGTGAAATTAAGACAAACATGGTCAGTTAGGGTTGACTGGTGCTATGGCAGGTGAAACAAGATATAGCTCATGAGATCAGACCTGGCGAGGTGAAGTATGACTACACTGGTATACGAATACATATATAGCCTGACTGATGTACTGGGACATGGCATAGTGAATGGACTGCAATATGTAATGGCTGTGAGCTGATACACTTGGCTGGTAAAATGAGACACGTCTGATCGACTACATGGCATAGCTGGTAAGCTGAAATGTGACATGACCGGAGAAAGTAAAGTGAGTATCACAATCTGGGTGGGGTATGTTCTGGAGTTTCAACTGAAACGACCAGGTCGGAGAAACAAGACCTGATAATAAGGATGAGCTGATCTATGTAAAACCTGGTTAACTGAAAAATAGTAATAGTAAAACAATCACGAAAGCTGATGAAATGACAAGTATAATGACCGGTCATATAATACAATTAATTGCATAATTATCTGAGACAAGGCGTAGGTGGTGAGATGATCAAACATCATTGCATCTCTGAACAGGTCAGTTGATACATGTCATGATTGGTGAGAAAATACATGTCATGGTTGGTGAGCTGATATATGTCGTGTCTGGTGAGCTGATACATGGCGTGACTGGTTTGTTGATAGATGTCATGACTGGTGATCTGATACATGTCATGACTAGTGAGATGATACATGTCATGACTAGTGAGATGATACATGGCATGACTAGTGAGATGATATATGACATGCCTGGTGTGCTTATGCATGTCATGTCTGTTGAGCTGATACATGGCATGACTGGTGTGCTTATACATGTCATGGTTGTTGAGCTGACACATGTCATGACTAGAGAACTGATACATGTCATGACTAGTGAGCTGATACATGTTGTCACTAGTAAGCTGATACATGTCATGGCTGGTGAGCACATACATGTCATGGCTGATGTTTTTATACATGTCATGTCTGTTGAGCTGATACATGGCATGAATGGTGTGCTTAAACATGTCATGGTTGTTGAGCTGATACATGTCATAACTAGTGAACTGATACATGGCATGACTAGTGAGCTTATACATGTCATCACAAGTAAGCTGATACATGTCATGGCTGGTGAGCACATACATGTCATGGCTAGTGTGCTTATACATGTCATGGTTGTTGAGCTGACACATGTCCTGACTAGAGAACTGATACATGCCAAGACTAGTGAGCTGATACTTGTCATGACTGGTGTGCTTATACATGTCATGACTGGTAAGCTGATATATGTCATGACTGGTGAGCTGATACATGCCGGCTGATGAGCTGATACATGTCATGGTTAGAGGCCTGATACATGTCATGGCTGGTGAGCTGATACATGTCAGCAGGTGACCTGAGACATGTCATGACTGGTGAACTGATACATTGCATGGCTGGTGATCTGAGACATGTCATAACTGGTAAGGTGATACAGGTCATGACTGATGAGCTGATATATGTCATGGCTAGTGGACTGATAAATGGCATGGCCGTTGGGTTGATACATGGCATGACTGGTGAGCTGATACATTTCATAACGAGTTGGTTGATACATGTCGTGACTGGTGATCTAAGACATGTCATGGCTGGTGGGCTGATACATGTAATGACTGATGAGCTTATACATTGGGTGGATGGTGAGCTGAGACATGTCATAGCTGAGAGCTGATACATGACATGGCTGGTGAGCGGATACACGCCATGACTGGTGAACTTATACATTGGATGCCTGGTGAGCTGATACATGTCATAGTTAGTGAGCGGATACATGACATGGCTGGTGGGCTGATACATGCCATGACTGGTGAGCTGATACATGCCATTACTGGTGACATGTCATGGCTGGTTATCTGAGACATGTCATGACTGGTTAACTGATGCATTCATGACTAATGAGTTGATGCATTTCATAACGAGTCAGTTGATACATGTCATGACTGGTGATCTCAGACATGTCATGGCTGGTTGGCTGATACATGTCATGGCTGGTGAGCTGATACATGCCATGACTGGTGAACTGATACATGTCATGGCTGGTAAGCTGATATGCGTCATGTCAGGAGAGCTGATACATGAAATGACTGTTGAGTTGATACATTTGATTGCTGGTGAGCCGAGATATGTCATGACTGGTGAGTTGATGAATTTCATAACGAGTCTGCTGATACATGTCATGATTAATGATCTAAGATATTTCATGGCTGGTGGGCTGATACATGTCATGGTTGGTGAGCTGATACATGAAATTACTGATGAGCTTATACATTGGGTTGCTGGTGAGCTGAGACATGTCTTGACTGGTGAACTGATACATGTCATGACTGATGAGTTGATGCATGTCATAACGAGTCACTGGTGATCTAAGACATGTCTTGGCTGGTGGGCTGATACATATCAAGGTTGATGAGCTGATGCATGTAATGACTGATGAGCTTATACGTTCGGTGGCTGGTGAGCCGAAACATGTCATGATTGGTGAGCTGATACATGTCATAGCTGGTGCTGATATATGCCATGACTGGTGAACTGATACATGCCATGACTGGTGAACTGATACATGTCATGGCTGGTGATCTGAGACATGTCATGACTGGTGAACTGATGTATGTCATGACTAATGAGTTGATGTTGATGTCATAATGAGTCATTTGATACGTGTCATGGCTGGTGACCTAAAACATGTTAATGACTTGTGATCTGAGTCAATGTCATGACTGATGAGCTGAGACAGGTAATGGTTTGTGTTCTGAAACATATGTATCTTAATCAAAAACTTTTCCATGGGTGGTATCTGAAACATGCCATGCTTGATGATTTGATACATGCCATGGCTGGTTATCTGAAGCATGTCATGACTGGAGTTGAACCATGCCTTGTCTGGTGAGTTGAGGTAGGTCTCATGATCTGATACATATCATGGTTTGTGATCGGATATATGTCATGACTGATGTGCTTATACATTTCATGACTGGTGAGCTGATGTATGTCATGACTGGTGAGCTGATACATACCATGGATGGAAATCTAATACATGTCATGGCTGGTGAGCTGATACACCTTGTGACTGTTGAACTGATACAAGTCATGGCTAGTGGTCTGATACATGTCATTGCCGGTGGGCTGATACATATCATGACTGGTGAGCTGATACATGGCGTGACTGGTGACCTTATTCATGTCATGGTTGGTGAGCTGATACATGTCGGCAGGTGACATGAGACATGTCATGACTGGTGAACTGATACATTGCATGGCTGGTGATCTCAGACATGTCATGACTGATGAGTTGATACATGTCACAACTGGTCAGCTGATACATGTCATGACTGGTGATCTGATACGGGTCATGACTGATGAGCTGATGTATGTCATGGCTAGTGGGCTGATACATGTCATGGCCGGGGCTAATACATGACATGACCTGTGAGCTGATACCTGGCGTGACTGGTAAACCGATTCATGTCATGGCAGGTGACTTGAGACATGTCATGACTGGTGAACTGATACATGTCATGACTAGTGAGATGATACATGTCATGACTAGTGAGATGATACATGGCATGACTAGTGAGATGATATATGACATGCCTGGTGTGCTTATGCATGTCATGTCTGTTGAGCTGATACATGGCATGACTGGTGTGCTTATACATGTCATGGTTGTTGAGCTGACACATGTCATGACTAGAGAACTGATACATGTCATGACTAGTGAGCTGATACATGTTGTCACTAGTAAGCTGATACATGTCATGGCTGGTGAGCACATACATGTCATGGCTGATGTTTTTATACATGTCATGTCTGTTGAGCTGATACATGGCATGAATGGTGTGCTTAAACATGTCATGGTTGTTGAGCTGATACATGTCATAACTAGTGAACTGATACATGGCATGACTAGTGAGCTTATACATGTCATCACAAGTAAGCTGATACATGTCATGGCTGGTGAGCACATACATGTCATGGCTAGTGTGCTTATACATGTCATGGTTGTTGAGCTGACACATGTCCTGACTAGAGAACTGATACATGCCAAGACTAGTGAGCTGATACTTGTCATGACTGGTGTGCTTATACATGTCATGACTGGTAAGCTGATATATGTCATGACTGGTGAGCTGATACATGCCGGCTGATGAGCTGATACATGTCATGGTTAGAGGCCTGATACATGTCATGGCTGGTGAGCTGATACATGTCAGCAGGTGACCTGAGACATGTCATGACTGGTGAACTGATACATTGCATGGCTGGTGATCTGAGACATGTCATAACTGGTAAGGTGATACAGGTCATGACTGATGAGCTGATATATGTCATGGCTAGTGGACTGATAAATGGCATGGCCGTTGGGTTGATACATGGCATGACTGGTGAGCTGATACATTTCATAACGAGTTGGTTGATACATGTCGTGACTGGTGATCTAAGACATGTCATGGCTGGTGGGCTGATACATGTAATGACTGATGAGCTTATACATTGGGTGGATGGTGAGCTGAGACATGTCATAGCTGAGAGCTGATACATGACATGGCTGGTGAGCGGATACACGCCATGACTGGTGAACTTATACATTGGATGCCTGGTGAGCTGATACATGTCATAGTTAGTGAGCGGATACATGACATGGCTGGTGGGCTGATACATGCCATGACTGGTGAGCTGATACATGCCATTACTGGTGACATGTCATGGCTGGTTATCTGAGACATGTCATGACTGGTTAACTGATGCATTCATGACTAATGAGTTGATGCATTTCATAACGAGTCAGTTGATACATGTCATGACTGGTGATCTCAGACATGTCATGGCTGGTTGGCTGATACATGTCATGGCTGGTGAGCTGATACATGCCATGACTGGTGAACTGATACATGTCATGGCTGGTAAGCTGATATGCGTCATGTCAGGAGAGCTGATACATGAAATGACTGTTGAGTTGATACATTTGATTGCTGGTGAGCCGAGATATGTCATGACTGGTGAGTTGATGAATTTCATAACGAGTCTGCTGATACATGTCATGATTAATGATCTAAGATATTTCATGGCTGGTGGGCTGATACATGTCATGGTTGGTGAGCTGATACATGAAATTACTGATGAGCTTATACATTGGGTTGCTGGTGAGCTGAGACATGTCTTGACTGGTGAACTGATACATGTCATGACTGATGAGTTGATGCATGTCATAACGAGTCACTGGTGATCTAAGACATGTCTTGGCTGGTGGGCTGATACATATCAAGGTTGATGAGCTGATGCATGTAATGACTGATGAGCTTATACGTTCGGTGGCTGGTGAGCCGAAACATGTCATGATTGGTGAGCTGATACATGTCATAGCTGGTGCTGATATATGCCATGACTGGTGAACTGATACATGCCATGACTGGTGAACTGATACATGTCATGGCTGGTGATCTGAGACATGTCATGACTGGTGAACTGATGTATGTCATGACTAATGAGTTGATGTTGATGTCATAATGAGTCATTTGATACGTGTCATGGCTGGTGACCTAAAACATGTTAATGACTTGTGATCTGAGTCAATGTCATGACTGATGAGCTGAGACAGGTAATGGTTTGTGTTCTGAAACATATGTATCTTAATCAAAAACTTTTCCATGGGTGGTATCTGAAACATGCCATGCTTGATGATTTGATACATGCCATGGCTGGTTATCTGAAGCATGTCATGACTGGAGTTGAACCATGCCTTGTCTGGTGAGTTGAGGTAGGTCTCATGATCTGATACATATCATGGTTTGTGATCGGATATATGTCATGACTGATGTGCTTATACATTTCATGACTGGTGAGCTGATGTATGTCATGACTGGTGAGCTGATACATACCATGGATGGAAATCTAATACATGTCATGGCTGGTGAGCTGATACACCTTGTGACTGTTGAACTGATACAAGTCATGGCTAGTGGTCTGATACATGTCATTGCCGGTGGGCTGATACATATCATGACTGGTGAGCTGATACATGGCGTGACTGGTGACCTTATTCATGTCATGGTTGGTGAGCTGATACATGTCGGCAGGTGACATGAGACATGTCATGACTGGTGAACTGATACATTGCATGGCTGGTGATCTCAGACATGTCATGACTGATGAGTTGATACATGTCACAACTGGTCAGCTGATACATGTCATGACTGGTGATCTGATACGGGTCATGACTGATGAGCTGATGTATGTCATGGCTAGTGGGCTGATACATGTCATGGCCGGGGCTAATACATGACATGACCTGTGAGCTGATACCTGGCGTGACTGGTAAACCGATTCATGTCATGGCAGGTGACTTGAGACATGTCATGACTGGTGAACTGATACATGTCATGGCAGGTCACCTGAGACATGCCATGATTGGTGAACTGATACATTGCATGGCTGGTGATCTGATGCATGTAATGACTGATGAGCTGATACATGTAATGACTGGTGAGATAGTACATGGGATGGCTGGTGGGCTGAGACATATCATGGCTGGTGAGCTGATACATGTCATGGCCGGTGACATGATACATGTTATGGCTGGTGGTCTGATACATGTCATCGATGGTGATCTGAGAAATGTCATGACTGGTGAACTGATACATGTCATAGCTGGTGATCTGAGACGTTATCTGAGACATGTCATGATTGATGAACTGATACATGTCATGACTGATGAATTGATGCATCTCATAACGAGTCAGTTGATACATGTCATGACTGGTGATCTAAGACATATCATGGCTGGTGGGCTGATACATGTCATGTCATGGCTGGTGATCTGATACATATAATAACTGATGAGCTTATACATTGGGTGGCTGGTGAGCTGAGACATGTCATGATTGGTGAGCTGATACATGTCATAGCTGGTGAGTTGATACATGGCATGGCTAGTGAGCTGATACATGTCATGACTGGTGAACTGGTACATGTCATGACTGGTGAACTGATACATGTCATGGCTGGTGATCTAATACATTTCATAGATGGTGATCGGATATATGTCGTGGCTGGTGATCTGAGACATGTCATGGATGATGATATGATACATACCATGGCTGGTGATCTGAGACACACCATGGCTGGTGAGCTGAGACATACTTTGGCTAGTGACCTGAGACCTGTATTGACAAGTGATCTCTGTCATGATTGGTGATCTGAGGCGTATCAGGGCTGGTGAACTATATGTAATGGCTGGTAAGTTCAGACGTATCATAGCTGGTGATCTGACCTATGTCATGGCTGGTGATCCGATATATGTAATGACTGGTAAGTTCAGACATATCATGACTGGTGATCTGACCCATATCGTGGCTGGTGATCTAACCCATGTCATGGCTGGTTATCTGATATATGTAATGTCTGGTAAGTTCAGACATATCATGGCTGGTAATCTGACCCATATCATGGCTGGTGATCTGACCCATGTCATGGCTGGTGATCTGATATGTAATGGCTGGTAAGTTCAGACATATCATGGCTGGTAATCTGACCCTTGTCATGGCTGGTGATTTGATATGTGTAATGGCTGGTAAGTTTAGACATATCATGGCTGGTGATCTGACTCATGTCATGGATAGTGATCTGATACATACCATGGTTGGTGATCTGAGACATACCATGGTTGTTGATAGGATATATGTCATGATTGGTAAGTTCAGACGACATGGCTGATGCTCTGAGACATATCATGACTGGTGATCTTGGACATATCATTACTTGTGATCTGAGACATACAGTGGCTAGTGATTTGAGACATGCCATGGCTGTTGAGCTGAAACATACCTTGGCTATTGATCTAAGACATGCCATGGCTGGTGATCTGAAATATGTCATGGATGGTAAGCTGAGGCATAGGACGACTGATGAACTCAGCCATAGGCTGGTGACCTGAGACATACCAGGGCTGATGATCTGCCCCATGTCATGGCTGGTGACCTGATACACACAATGGCTGGTGAACTGAGACTTTGCAGGGCTGGTGATCTGAGACATACCGTGGTTGGCGATCGGATATATGTCATGACTGGTAAGTTCAGACGGCATGGCTGATGATCTGAGACATATCATGACTGGTGATCTTGGACATATAATACTTGTGATCTGAGACATACAGTGGCTAGTGATTTGACACATGCCATGGCTGTTGAGCTGAAACATACCTTGGCTATTGATCTGAGACATGCCATGGCTGGTGATCTGAAATATGTCATGGATGGTAAGCTGAGACATAGCATGACTGATGAACTCATACATAGGCTGGTGATCTGAGACATGTCATGGCGGGTGATCTGATACTTGTCATTGTTGGTGATCTGAGACATGTCATGGCTGGTGATCTGAGACATGTCAGGGATGGTGATCTGAGACTTGTTATGACTGGTGATCTGAGACATATCATGGCTGATGATATAAGACATTGTAATGGCTGGTGATCTGATACATGTCATGGCTAATGATCTGAGACATGTCATGGCTGGTGATCTGAGACATGTCATGACTGGTGATCTGAGACATTATCATAGCTGGTAATCTGAGACTAGTCATGGCTGGTGATGTGGTACATGTCATGGCTGGTGATCTGACACTTGTCATGGCTGGAGATCTGAGACATATCATGGCTGGTGATCTGATACATGTCATGGCTTGTGATCTAAGACATGTCATGACTGGTGATCTGAGATATTTTCATAGCTGATGATCTAAGACATGTCATGGCTAGTGATGTGGGACATGTAATGGCTGGTGAACTGTAAAATCATGACTGGTGAGCTGAGAAATGTCATGGCTAGTTAGCTCAGATATACAATGGCTGTTGATACAAGACATGTCATTACTGTTGATCTGTCAAAACATGTCATGGGTGATGATCGAAAATATGTCATTAATTGTAAACTCAGACATCTACATGACTGGCGATCTGAAATATTATGGCTGGTGATTTGAAAAATAACTAGTGATCGGATACATGGCATGGTTAGTAATCTGAAATTCGTCATGGCTGGTGAACTGACAACTGTCATGAGTGGTTATCTGAAACATGTCATGACATGTTATCTGAAACAGTTCGTGAATGGTGATCTGAGACATGCGATGGATGGTTATCTAAAACATGTCATAACTGGCGAGTTGTGGCATATCATGGCTGGTCAGTGATTTGGAACATGGTATGGCTTGTGATCTAAAATAAACCATGAATGATAAGTTCTGACATATCATGATTTATCATGGTTGGTGATTTAAAACATGTCATGGCGAGTTATCTGAAACAGGTCATGACTTGTTAATTGTGACATATCATTGGTGATAATATAGTTCTATCAATGTTTTCACCACCGTCTCTAATTCCTCTGGGTATCTCAGACATGTCATGGTTGATGATCATTGTGGGAGAGAGAGATATAGTTTTTGTTTATGCTCGCCCTATGACACTAGGCCTTTTGGGCGAGCATAAACAAAAACTATATCTCTCTCTCTCACACAATGATCATCAACCATGACATGTCTGAGATGATCATTGTTATCAGATAGATATTATACAATTATGGACTTTTCAGCTGTTATACATGATGTGATATGCACCAAAAAAATAATTATTGACCGAGGCGATAGCCGAGGTCAATAATGATTTTTTGGTGCATATCAACATCATGTATAACAGCTGAAAAGTCCATAACTGTTTTATTATATAACCCTCAATTTACAATTATATAAAACAGGTCAATATCAAAAAAACAATTATATAAAACAGGTCAATATCAAAAAAACAGGTCAATATCGCTAGATATTTTTTCTAAAAAATTACTTTTTAGCCAATGAAAACGCGTCTATTTATAGGTTATATAATAAATGTAATTAATCCCTACACAAATATAATAAATAAACCCCTTCCAGAACCGTATTTATTAAGTAACGGTAACTGGGGAAATCTCAACCAAAAATGTTACTTCCCTTTGTTATTATGATCTTCAGTGGAAGAGGGAAAAAACGTCTCACACCACGTCATTTTGACAAAGTGAAATTTAACATATCTGTCAAATTGCGAATTATCCCGGTTATTTTTGTTTTAATTTCGAACATATCACTTGCATAGTGATCATGTGACTACAATGGTATGTCCTGTGTAATATTTCAAGAATTTGAAGGCGACAAAATAGATCAAATATACCAATGTTTTGACACAACTGTTGTCCCTCCAACCCACGCAAATTTGTGAAATCGGTTGACATTTAGTGTTGACAGGAGCTGTTTAACAGTAAGTTGTATTTTTTGTTATTTGTTTATACGATGAAATTATGCTGTTTTTAAATTTATATGTCTCAATCAGAGTGTATTCTAATTTGAGGACCATGTACAGGGATGTACAAATATTTTTTTAGCCACTAGTCCGGGACTAGTCGCCCTGTCAAAAGTGACTAGTCCCAAAAAATGGACACAAGTCCAGAATTCTTTCGATTTCTCAATATGTTAAAACTGCGTCTTGCATACTCATTACAATTCATTATACACAGTAAAGGAAACAATCCTTATTAAGTTATTTACTCTTCAGACAATTAATGTATGTTTCAGTGGTATAGATTGTAGACTGCCATTGGGTGAAACATTAGCAGTAGTAAGAATCACATCTGCATTTTTAAATTTCAATATAGATATTGAGTTTCATATTACAGTTCAGATAATCATTTAATGGAGAGAAAAAAAAGTCATAATGTTATATAGGTAAGGAACGGGCTACAGATGAGATTCTTAACTTTACTACCATTTTACCAAATGCAAAAAAAATATAACATGTGAATCAATATAAACATTTTATTTTTATGTTTTTATCCACTACACCAGATAATTTTGACTTTTTGATTGGCTGTGTATCACATTCTACATTTTTCCTCTTTTTATTTTTACTTTCATTTTCACTCTCAATATTTTCCTTATTTTTAACACTGAAAAAGTTAACAAACTCATTTTTGAAATGTAAACATTAGCACTGCCGAATACGAAATCAAACTGATTATGTATATCTGTTTGTTTTGTTTTTATTTCATTTTTTTTGACAGCTGAATTCTTCGAACGTAATTAGTACACTAACTATGCACAAACCGTTACCCAACCCGCCTTTCATGTCTGTTACAATTACGCTCAACAAAACACAGAAACAATAAAAAATTACAACTACCGTTTCATATCAAACCTGCTTCCATTATCAAACGTCCTTAGTTTCTTTACTCGAAAGATTGCCGACAAATCGGCCTGATTGCTAATTAATCAAAGTGTTAGTGTTATTGTTTCAGTGTATCGCCATTTTCAGCTCACCACTTGACGAACAGGTAATCACGTGATGAACATGTGATTTACCAGTAGTAGACGTTTCATTGGCTATTAAAACAGATCGATTCAATTGATTGGATAATGTCGACAATGCTGACTGTCAATTAAAGTAATTTGGAGGCGGGACTTCCGGCATGGTTGATTGTTGATAAAATTCCCCGGGGTAATCGCTGATCGCCACTGTGGATGCTAATTGCATTACATAAGCGAGTGCATTAAAGGATTACGTTGGGAAGTGTAATGGGGTTGTTTTATGACAGGTGGCCGACATTGTTAATTGGACAAATCTGGGACTGAAATCTTTCAAACAGTGACACGCCCGACTTTCTCTATTTTTAAAATTGGACTAGTCCGGGACTGAAATCTTTGAAAAAGTGACACGCCCGACTTTGGTTTTGGACTAGTCCCGGGCGTCGGGCTATAGGATTTGTACAGCCCTGATGTAATGTGTGAACTAAGCCATATTTTTGTTCGTATTTATAATCCAAGTCTGGACCTAAACTCTAACTTCAGTGGGAAATAATTTATCAATTCAGTAGTTATTCTGAATAGCTAACATGTTACATTAAAATAAAAACAAGAAATACTTAAATCCATTATAATTTGTTCTTTCCCTTCTGGTGTCCTAGCAAGACTGTTTTCCGAGGATTAGGTGACGAATCTGTACAACAGCATCGCTGTCTGCTATTTTAAGTCTATGAATTTGTTCGGAGATCTTAGCACATGGTGTAGCTCTCAGTGTTCATAGAAACGATGGCTTGTTGTGGCAGCCTTTGTTTTGCATGGCGGTATGTGCCGATAGCGTGGCGGCCCGCCATCATATAAGTGTTCTTCGAGAACCCTGGAGACGTGACCTCACCTGGAATTACACTCCAGACCTCTTTATGAAACCTTGAGTTTAGCATTTTTTAACAATTACTCTGTTTAAAGAACCACTAACTTAAAGTTTTGACCATGACTCATGGGGGAAGTCAGTAAAATTGTCATAGTTTTTATGTGAGTCAGAAAGATGTCTCTTTATGTATCTTCTATGTTTAGGATAGAGGCTATGAAGAGAAATCTTCAACCGAAATGGAGGAAGCGTAGAGATTGACTGCGGTAAAAGTCATCACCAGGCCTAAAATAAATAAATGTTTGTTTGCAGTTTGCGACCGACCCACCCCATGTTTGCCGACCCAAAAGTTTTTTTAGGCCAATCAATTTTTTAAATTATTTTTTTGGTGTTATTTAATTAAAAATCCATTTTTACAAAAAAAAAAAAAATCCCTACCTACACATCCCTAAAGGACATGGGTCGGAAACTGTAAACATTTTTTTTTAAGGTTGGCCCCATTAAGAAACCAAAAGGGAGGGAGCGTAGCGAGTGACTGCGGTTTCTTAATGGGGAAGATTTCTCCTCATAGACTGTTGACTTAGTGTTTACCATAGATTTATCGATAGCTTCTATATAGGCCATGCTCTAACCTGTAAAGAGCACTGGTAATAAATTCTTCATGAATAAATGTGACCAGTATTTGAAATTCTGAGCCATCTGATTGGTTAAAAAGTAAGGTTAACACTAAAGACTGCATGAATACAAAGAGTAGTAGCAATACTAATTAGGATCTTTATAATATACAGCAATGAGTTGCCCCAAAAATGGCATCTTCATCATCCAAGGTGAGATATCCCTGGTTGTCACGGCAATGCGAAGGTCGTCAAGATGGAACACTCATGCACATCACGATGATGAAAGCGACCCCCTTCTCAGCAGCTTCTCCCAGCTGAAGGATGTTCTAAACAACATATCAGGTACAACACACAGACTGCTGCTTACATTTATTTATTAATATTAAAAAACTTCTGTCTGAAAACAACATTATTTAAAACCCCAGATCTAATCTTTGATTATGCTGAGAAGATGACTGGGTCTGTATAGCCCCTTTTTTTGACATCCAGATGCTGAGGTAATATAAAAGGGGAGTGCTCAAATATAGCTTGAAGGGTGAGTGATTTATTGTTAAAAATATAAGGTAAAGAATTTTAAGAAGACATTGATGTTGTCTGAAGCTGTAAAATGTAATTGAGGTGGCGAACTGAACAATAAATATGCTGATAATTTTAATTCTTGAAATCTTTACCTGCTTAATGGTTTGTTCTAGATACGTTAACAATGGTTTATCTACATTTCAGAGTTGAGTGACATAGAGCCTAATGTTTTCCTGAGTCCATTCCTGGAGGTTATACGATCAGAGGACACAACTGGGCCTATCACAGGCCTTGCACTTACATCAGTGAACAAGTTCCTGTCATACGGACTTGTAGGTCAGTGGTTACACAAACTGTTGGGAATTGGTTGAAAATTCGTGATCGATTATCAGAATTTGTAACCAACCGATGATCGATAATTAATCTATTAAAAATTGCATCTATATTAAGACATTTTACACCAGTGTAAGCCTTATGTCCGACTATAGTGAAGAAAATAAACACATGAAAATATGTTCGGATCATAAAGAAACAGAATGAAGGTGACCCAGCATTTCCTGTGTAAATTGTCATACCAACCCAGTTTAGAGATACATGAATGATGATTACTTTTTGCAGAATTATAACTTATTTTCTAGTACTAAACTATCAACCAAATAAACTTGATCATGAAAAATTGTAATCATTAATCTAGAAAAGCAGTTTAATTGAACGATGCTTGATCAAATCATTTAATCGGAACATCACCATATAGAAGTACATATTTTTTGTGTCAGCAGGTCAGTGGTTAAACCTATAGATTAAGAATACACATATCTCTACAGTTATTATTAAAAAGATAAGTGCACTCAGTGACCTATACATAAATTACATCTACATGTGCAGTATTTTATCTACAGACTTTTTTTCTGTGAGTTAATTTCCATCATAATGACAAAATCAGTGTCTATGGAAATTATCTTTAGAAAAAATGGATTTTAACAAGCCATTTTAGGGGAAAAAGCTGAGTATTTGACTAAAAAAGCACAGGTAAATACGTTGCTGCATGTGTGAATTTCATTTTATTTTGTAAATAGTATTAATTGTGAGAAAGGATAACCATAACACAGTTAAAATAAGAACTTTTAATTTTATATCAATTTAAATTATTTTTCGAACAATCTGACAAGTGAATGTCATTCCAGATCCCCAGTGTGAGGTTGCAGCCCCGGCCATAGAGAATATAGCCGATGCCGTCACCCACGCCCGATTTGTGGGCACAGACCCAGGCTCAGACGAGGTGGTCCTTATGAAGATTCTTCATGTAAGTGTTGTAAAATTGTTTTATTACATTTTTATCGATGAAAGATCGGGATTTCTCAGTGAAAGAATATTCGGTATCGCTAAATATTAATAACTAACACAGTATACGAAAAATAACTAACTGTGCACTTCTTTCTTTTTTTTTGCGACTGCGCAAGCCCGAGTTTTTACCTTGACCGGACTACTTTTTTATGTACATGTAAACAAAAATAGTGTCTGTTATCTCGGCCGATTTATAACTACATAACTTACTAAATTGAAAGAAATAGGATGTTAAAAATGTAATAAACAGATTATTCCGCGAGCGAGTGAAAAAAACAATAAGCTTGCCATCGAGTGAAGGATTTTCTAATAATCGAACGTAGCAGTTAAATAATCTCTATATTATCTGGATTTTTGTAACATGTTTACTACTTTAATAGAGTTGAAATGGAGTTTTATGGCGCACCAGCACAAAAAGGTTATATGGTGGCAACAGGAATGAACATTCCAGGCTCACTGTCCATTTACATTTAGATAAAAATATGCAGAATGGGCCAAGAACCTTCTCAACTGCAGAGTGTCTGCAGATTCTCTTGTAAACACTCCATTTTTTGCTGGAGCAAAGGTAATTTTTTTCTGCGACCACTCAAGCAGCACCTTAAACAACACAGGGATCACGATGAAGACATTTAATGAACATGACAAAATGAACACGAATTTGATTAGATTTTACCCCTCTGTCTGGATAAGCAGTGGTCCTATTCTTGCACAGGAACCACACAGTGCGAATTGTCTGAATTATTGACAAAATAAATGTGTATAATCGGCGTATAATTTATGGTATGTACATCATAAACAGATTTGTCTACACACTGTACTATTTATGTTTGCACACACGACTGGAAGCCTTAAATAAGTTTATTTATTTTATGATATTAAATTGTGACGGAACAACGTACCACGCCTTCTGGAATATTTTACATTGTAACATATTCCATTTGCAGCCTAAAAGACTTAAACTAACACATCGCAACTCATATCAAACAATTTATTCATAAAACTGACCACACAGTGGCCTGTGAAGATTACTATATGTGTATTCAGTACGTTCAGGCAATGAGGACATTAATGTTGACTGGTTCCTACAATATAGTGTGTTTCTTCTTGTGTTTAGGTACTGAGGACATTACTGCTGGCTCCAGCTGGTATCCTGCTCAACAATGAGTCAGTTTGTGAGATCATGCAGTCATGCTTCAGAATATGTTTCGAAATGAGACTCAGTGGTAAATATCAGATCTTCTGTCAGCTCTCCTATGTCATTATCTTTAAATCTGGTGATACTTATGTTTGGGCATGCATGGTAGATATTTAGCAGGCACTTTTTTTTTTCTTTTTGTTTATCTCATTTTAAGTTAAACTTTAGATGCTAGGTCTACCGACGAAAAACTAAAAAACAATACTATAAAAAATATGAGTATACCTTGAATTTGAGTTATCAAACAATCTGCATCAATTTGGAATGATCTGACAGGTTGATCACTCGGGTTCTTAGAGCCTATACAATTTAAGGTCCTAAATCTTTGATGGTAATAATAAATCCTTAGGCCATTAAAGTTCTAGGAGCATGGCATATTATTTTAATCACTTACACATTATACAATTATGGACTTTTCAGCTGTTATACATGATGTGATATGCACCAAAAAAATCATTATTGACCGAGGCGATAGCCGAGGTCAATAATGATTTTTTGGTACATATCAACATCATGTATAACAGCTGAAAAGTCCATAACTGTTTTATTATATAACCCTCAATTTACAATTATATAAAACAGGTCAATATCAAAAAAACAATTATATAAAACAGGTCAATATCAAAAAAACAGGTCAATATCAAAAAAACAGGTCAATATCGCTAGATATTTTTTCTAAAAAATTACTTTTTAGCCAATGAAAACGCGTCTATTTAAAGGTTATATAATAATGCTAGTTGTTTAGAGCTGTAATCATATTTAAAGCATATTTAAAAGATAAAGACCAAGGAAGTCATCTCCCAAATGTAGCACTCTTTTAAAAAAAAAAGGAAACTGTAAAGAGGGTTATTACATTTCCTCCAATGCATCTCTGTCATATTACAGAGCTGCTGCGTAAGTCAGCTGAGCACACCCTGATGGACATGGTACAGCTGCTCTTCTCCAGACTACCGGACTTCAAGGAGGATCCAAAATGGAGCGCCAACATGAAGAAAGTAGGTCGTAATAATAATATTCTTCATTTACAGGTGGTTACACATTTTGTCAAAAAGTGATCATCCATAAGTCTCTCAATTGTTAAATTCATATTGTCTGCTAACTTGTAACCGGTAATTAACAAATGTTTGCAAGTTCTAATCATTTGTAGCATAAATCAAAATTCAGTCATTTAGTAAAATCATTATTGTTGCCTCCTTAGTATTTGGCCAGTTATAGCTAAAATAAGTTCTATAACATTACTGTCATGTTGTTTTAGTGTCAGGACTGGAGATTTGCCTCGGTGCCATCGCAGGTCTGGCTGCAGCATTGATGTATGTGTGAAGAACTAACGTTTGTATTCCTTCAGCCTATTTAGAGCACATTATAGTTCATGCCAATGTTTATTGGTATATTTTCACATGTTATAATACATTATAAATAGTTTTATGCTGAATGTGATATCCTGTAACTGTCTTTGAGCAATACAACTCATAGTACTTCACTGTTAATCTGTCCTTGTTTTTAGTTGAAGATGCGGACAGGTGGAGTAGATCAGGCTCGTATGGGTCGCAGAAAAAAGTCCCCAAAGACAAAACCAAAGAAAGGAAAGAATTCAACATCACAATCTTCTAAAAGTTCAACTCCAGCAGTAAATATACCAACAGAGGGAGAGGCAGGGGTACAGAGAGAGGGAGAACAGGCATCAACTGATGAACTGGACAGAATTCCAGAAAATGAAGATACGGTAAGATTGCTGAACTCTGTAATACAGTGTATTCAGTGATTTGAATTAAAAGGTTGAAATCATAATATAAAAGCAGTGGCAAATGAAAATGGCTACTCTGTTAGTGCACTGTCCATAATCATTTAGAGAAAAAAAAATTGATTTCCCCTACCTCGCGGAATTTATTGAAACTTGGCACAACTGTTTTGAATGCATGGATATTTATTCTGTCAAATGTAAAATCAATCCATAACTTACAAATGCTACATCCAAAAACGTTTTTTGTTGTCTGCTATAATTTCAAATTTACCCCCACCCCCGCTATTAGCCAATCACAGCACAGCAGAGATAAGAGCGAGTATGTTTGCCACTGATAACATCATGTACATTATATATTTGCTGTTTCATTGGATATTCATACAAACGAATCTCTGCCTTTAAATGTTACACATAAAAGTAGATTTAGTTTCATACTCGCATTTTATAATTCATTGACACTTCATCTTAATATTTTCTTAATATGTACCTGTCCCACTGTTATTTAATATTTAACTTTCATGTCATTCACTGTAGTATGCGCCTATCATTCCCTTAATGCTACATACGTTGTCTTCATTATTCCCAGGTTGGGGAAGGCATGCAGAGGGATAGAATTGAACATTCAGCAGGGGATAGTGTCACTGATGCAGGTGTAGCCTATGTACAGGCTACCAGAGAGAGCATAGCTACCACCCCGGTAGAAGGTTCTACCATCATCGATATTGTCAACAGCTTTAGGGTATGTCTTCTTATATTTATGATACCATTATACTAATAACATAAAGGGGAAGTGTTGCTATAACACCCTTACACACATTCTGCTGTGTGCATCGACTGATCATTTACACTTCATTATATCTGGTTGAGTTTGCTATTACCTCCCTTTCAAAGTCACCAATTACCATACACGCTTTCAATTACCGTCCATCTACGTATGCTTGATGTTTCTGAAAACTAAAAAAAGCAACCATGTTGCTGCTATGAATATCCGAATTGCAGAGCGGGGCATTCAAGTCCCATTGACCTTTTATCAAGTTTATCCTCTCCTGCGGTGTGTTGTACCTTTGAGCCTCTCAAGTATCTCTAGAATATAAAATCTGTCCATGTGATAAGGTCGTGAATCAGGCAGTCTCATGTTGTAGATTCCATTCTTTGGGCATGTAAATATGAATCTATTTAATAGTAAAAATAGGCTGATTCCAGATGCCTCAGTATTCTCTCCTCTTCATGCAGCTTCTCTATTAATAATACATCTTGTTGAGCAGTTAAATAAAAATCTAGTGGTTGATCTGAAAAAAAGTGGAAAAGTGAAGTATACTATATACAGGATCTTACAAATTTCTCAATTATGATTGAATTTATATATACGAATACACTACACAACTTTTATAATCGGTCACCCAGGTTTTTTGAAAATAACACGAATACTAAAAACTGAAAATCACCGAAACACATACCAATATTTTATTAAGTTTATCAACAAGGTTTTAGTCCATTCAAGCAGATTAAGTTTTATAAATCGCTAGCGATATTTGTTAACTGACGCCAGTTAAAATTTCAAATGAAAATATGAATTATTAAAAAATATATAATTCTTTGAAAAGTGACCGATTATAAAAGTTGAGTAATGAATAATGAATTAGCACAAATGTGAGATTCTATTTATAAACATAAGACCTGAAAAAGTGTCTGAACTTGATGTTGTTGACATACCACTAACATGATGTAGTTACAAACAACCTATACTGTTACAATGTTTGGCACATGTACAAGGAAAATTAATGTTCTGCAACATTTGTTTTCAATATGTAAGTTGACCTGCCATATTTCTACTGACATGGAAAACCCATTCAGACAAGTTCCGGATATTGTCTGTTGATAGAGTTGGTTACTTATTTCTAAGATTGTACTTACTACAGGACGCTAGTAACCCAGATGATGATGAAGCGTTAGCTGAAGCAGGCCAGGCAGGACAAGACGTACCTTCACAGACTGTAGAAATGGAGGAAGGAGATGAAAGGGGACATCTGTGTAGAAACGAATCAAATACAGATTTGAAGGTATGCAGCAACTCTCAATCAACCACCCATTATACACTGAAGTCCGCGTTTTAATAGTGTGACACCTATATATTTGTCAGTTTAATGGCAAATATGCTCCCCATATTTGGCCGCCATATAATTATTGTCTTCTGGCGTATATATATATTTTTTTTGCAAATACATGTTTCTTTTTGCGTATACATGTTTCTTCTTGTGTATGCCTTTTTCTTCTTGCGTAGACATGTTTCTTCTTGCGTAGACATGTTTCTTCTTGCGGAGACATGTTTCTTCTTGCGGAGACATGTTTCTTCTTGCACATATGTGTTTCTTCTTGCTTTTACACATGTTTCTTCTTGCGTAGACCAGTTTCTTCTTGCGTAGACATGTTTCTTCTTGCGTATACATGTTTCTTCTTGCATATACATATTTCTTCTTGTGTAGGCACGGTTGGTTTTGCGTAGGCACGGTTGGTTTTGCGCATACATGTTTCTTCTTGCGTAGACATATTACTTCCTGTAGTTGAGGTTAAAAGAAATTTGAATTGATGTTTAAAGTGTATTTTACCTTTTTGGCACGTATGTCACATAAAATATTGTCAAATTATACTTTTATGGATTTTATTTGTTTGCTTTAACATTGGCAATTCACACATAATATAGTTATATGCACATGAAACAAACATATAACAGGATTTTAAGAATAGTGTGTTTTCTCTTACATGTCAGTCATGTATAATCTGATGTAAAACTGATTTGTATACATGGCAGGATCACATTTCCCTGACAATCCCCAGCGATGAGAGCCTGGTAAGATCGGCCAGTGAGTTGAGTTTGCCACAGTCGGAGTCATGGGATGAGGAATTGGCACAGTCACTGCCCTCAGTCACAGATACACCGGACGGATCTATTAAAGATGACTATGTGAACCCCCGCGGGGTTAGGTTTATACCACACCATCATGGACATGAGGGTTTGTCTTCATATATTTATAAACAAATGAAGTTTATAAGTTCTAGAAAAAATACATGTTCACTTATAAATGATTAAATTCCTAATGTTTAGTTCTATAAGTAAATATAAATAACTTTATTCAGCATTAAGCATTCAGTACAACGTTCATAGCCAACACATTTACATATACAATACAGTGAGAACACAAACATTCAGTACAATGTTAATAGCCTACACATTTACATATACAATACAGTGAGAACACAATTAAACATTCAGTACAACGTTAATAGCCTACACATTTACATATACAGTACAGTGAGAACACAATTAAACGTTCAGTACAACGTTACTAGCCTACACATTTACATATACAACACAGTGAGAACACAATTAAACATTCAGTACAACGTTAATAGCCTACACATTTACATATACAATACAGTGAGAACACAATTAAACATTCAGTACAACGTTAATAGCCTACACATTTACATATACAACACAGTGAGAACACAATTAAACATTCAGTACAACGTTAATAGCCTACACATTTACATATACAATACAGTGAGAACACAATTAAACATTCAGTACAACGTTAATAGCCTACACATTTACATATACAATACAGTGAGAACACAAACATTCAGTACAATGTTAATAGCCTACACATTTACATATACAATACAGTGAGAACACAATTAAACATTCAGTACAACGTTAATAGCCTACACATTTACATATACAGTACAGTGAGAACACAATTAAACGTTCAGTACAACGTTACTAGCCTACACATTTACATATACAACACAGTGAGAACACAATTAAACATTCAGTACAACTTTTATAGCCTACACATTTACATATACAGTACAGTGAGAACACGAGTCGGAATATAAAAAAATAAGAAAAACAACAACATCTACATTGAAATTTACGGAGAAGCAAAAGTAAAGTAAAAAGCACGGCCTCAGATACTGCATGTTCTCACGTGTGTAGGGGAACTGGTCATTTATATACCAGGAAACAGTCCTCATGTAGCAATCGTTTTAAAAAAGAAGTTCTGGGCTCTAGACACCATAATTATGGTCTTGTTTACCGGTAGTTAAGGTTTATATACCAACTAGTTTCTATGTGACTAATTCAGTAAAGTCTCCCATATGTTAAGGAGCTATGTATAAATATATTCATTTTTCAGGTCATGGTCCCCTGATTCCCTATGGTCTCCCATGTGTTAGGGAGTTGTTCAGATTCCTGATATCACTGACCAACCCTGTGGACCGCCACAACACGGATGTGATGATTCACATGGGACTTAGTCTTGCCACCGTAGCCCTGGAGTCCGGGGCAGACCACATTGGACAGTTCTCATCTCTCGTGTTCCTTGTCAAGGATGATATGTGCAGATACCTGTTCATGGTACGTTTTCCTTAACTCGTTTTACATAGACTTGGTTAACAAATCGACAGTTCAGAGCAACACTGTTGTATTTTCTCCTTTATTTACATATTGGTATGGCAGTCTTGTGTTGAATCCTTGAAATATGCCTTTGTGATTATATAAGATTTTGTGAAAATAAGATGAATGAAAAAACAGTTCAGGGCTATTCCAGAAAAAAATACATAGTTGGGGGTAAGGCACTTTGAAATTAAGACTACCCCCTATTGCATTTTTACTCCAAAGGACCTACGTATAGAAGCGTTAAATAGCTCAATGCTTCCCCCTATAGAAGCGATTTGTTTTTGTCAAACAGACCCCGACCCCCACCCCACCACACCCAGCAATTTGAAAAAAACTAACCGTTTATATATAAAGACATTAATACAAGAAAAGTTCATATTTGCTTTCATCATATTGCCATATAAAATCACTTTTTCAGATACTTTAAATTACAGATCCCATTTGTTATTTTATTTTTTAATATTATTATTTTTGGCTTCCCTGAGTTGGCACGACTCTTTCGAAAGAATCCCCACAGGGTATTCTCGAAAACACCTGCAGGAATTTTTTTCTCAATAAACCCTACCCTCGCCCACACACCTGGAAATCACTTCCTTACCACAACCTCCCCTTGGAAAAGTTCAAAAATCACAATCCGTGGATTTTTTTTCTCGCAAAAAAACTCAGGATTTTTGTTTTCATAAACATCCCCACCCCACTGGAAGTCAATTCCTTACCCCACGCCCACACCCCTGTATTTTTTCTCACAAAGTCATCCTCCCCACCACAGGATTTATTTTTTCATAACCACCGCAGACATGGTAAAAAATCCTTTTTATCCTTCCTTAGGTTGGGTTCCGATATTATTTGGAATAGCGCAAATTATGGCATCGTTTAATAATTGAATTGAATTATGCATTTCATCAGAATCACAATTATACACGAGTCCGTCTTGTCTTGAAACAAATGGGATTGATGGAGTAATTATTATTATCACCAGAATTATTGGCGACGAAAGCACTGATAGATTGGTTCGAAACACCTTTTGAAAATTTATTTACATGTGAGTAGTAAAGATTCAACACGCGCAAGTGCAAACGTTGCTGGTTGCGGCCAATTCTAAACATTAAATTACGTCCCATTGGTCGGGTATAATGTTCGAACCTTGTTCATATCGTCACATGTAAAAACAATACTTTTACTTCTTCATTTTCTCGATTTTTGGGGTCGGCATAATTGGAAAAATGAAAAATAAAAAACACTGTCTCTGTGGCCAAATAGTATGCAGACCCTAGATTTTTGGGACGTCCCCGAATTTTTTCGGCAAAAAGTACGAATCTTCGTACAGAAAGGAGGCAGTAAACGGGAATTTCATTTCGGAGATGCTTTTGGCTGTTTTTGATTTCCGAAAATGTATTTATTAAATAATGTTCCGAAATCAAATGAGCTTTTGCATTATTTTTTTATACATATGCGTTTCGAATTTATTTTATGGAATAAAACTACAGAAGCATTTTTCTTTTCCACCCCTATAGAAGTGTATTGTTTTTTACCCCACTCTCCTCCAGATGCAATTATCAATCCGAGGTAACTACCTACATATTGTTTTTAATTGCCGTCCCCGTGGGGTATGTATATTTTTCTGGAACAGCCCTCAGTGCTTTTTAATAAAAAATGTTAATAAATGTATTATTATAATATATAGCTCAAGACATAGTTTGTGTAAACAGACATACACCAAATGTAAGTTCACTACAGTATCACATGTAAAATAATGTGCACATAATTAATCAGACATATGCCAGCTACAGTCAGTACATGATGTTTAATAAATTAGTAGTTTGAAGTCTGCACACTTGACTACATATATGTACTTGTGTAATGATTCTAGTCAAACCTTTTGATTTTCAAAACAATTTGTGTATTGAAATGCTAATGCTCATTTCTGGAGTACTGTTATGTTTGCTGTATGGTTTATAGAGCATGTAAATACAGCTATTGTCACCTAAACACAACACTGTACTAAACATGTTTCAGTTGATCCAATCTGAAAGACTATCCCTGGCAGCGGCAGCACTCCGGGTTTGTTTCCTCCTGTTTGAATCCATGAGAATGCATCTCAAACTACAGCTAGAAGTAAGTGTTGTAATTAAACCAGACTCTGTTGCTACCTTGTCTTTTAAATAGCCCAGAAAGTCCCCAATTGGTTCTTTTCCTTTTTTGTAATAGTACTGTACTATAGTGGATTTTGGCGGATACGTCATTGCAGTCTGGCTCTGGGGCCTACCGGGTACCGCCTCCTGCCGGGCCTACCTGCTGCCTCTGGCCATGACCTGCAAGGTACCGCTCTGAGTGGGCCTACCTGCCACCTCTTTTCTACACATCAGTGCAGTCTGGCTCTGGGGTCTACCAGGTACCTCCTCCTACTGTGCCTACCAGCTGCCTCGAGCCAGGACCTGCCAGGTACCGCTGTCCCTGGGCCTACCTGCAACCGGGTGCGCTCTCTTGGACTTACCTGCAACTGTGTTTTAGGGCTTTACCGGTATGCCTCACTCTGGGTGGGCCTAACAACAGTGGTACTGCCTTATAATCGGCCAACCACTTTGTACGAGCATGAGTTCACCATGACTGCTGGACAAAACAGGTTTGTCTTAGCGCAGTCACATCAGCCAAGGTCACTGAATCTCAGTTAAGACTGTGCAAGTTAGGCCCCCGAAAGCCAAAGTAAAGTTTGTTACTAAATATTGTATTGCAAAAACTGATTGTTTAAATGAAATTGTTACAGTTTCCCTAAATATTGCTTTTATTGATTAAATTGATATCATTCACTTTACTGGGTTAAATATAATTCAAGACATCGACTTAGATATATATTCAAAGATCATCATAGTGTATGCACTTCATTGATAAACATGTATCATGTTCTGCCACTTCAGATGTTTTTGACAAAGTTGAGCGAGATTATAACGTCTGACCACCCTCGTATAACGTACGAGGTGCGTGAGCTAGCCCTCGAGTCTATTGTACAGCTGTGGAGGATCCCTGGACTGGTCACAGAGCTCTACCTTAATTACGACTGTGACCTCTACTGTACAAATCTGTTTGAGGATCTCACCAAATTATTGTCAAAGGTAATAACTGCTCTACTTGCTGCTGAATTTTCTTTTCAAAAAGCAAATATGGGATCTTTTCCCTACAAACTGACCTTTATATAAAACAGACATAATAGAATAGTTCTACACAGTTAAATAATTCAGTTGTTGTTTACTTGCCTATAAAGACATTATTTAGATTATTTGGAAACGACATAGAGAGAGGGGAAGGATACATAGGAATACAGGAACATGTCCTACTCTTAGTATAGTACAGATTCTTTAACAGACTTGGAGGATAGGCTCCAATATACGAGATTGTCTGGTTTACGTCCAATTCCGACAGATGACGGTAAGGGTAGTGTCTTGCCTAAGGACACACAGGAGAAACCCAGTCGTGCCGGTGAAACTCTAATCTGTGATCTCTCGATTCTGAGTCTACCCTGCCATAGAAAGGCTCCTCTATGGTATTGAAGTATCTCAGTTTAGTTACCTCTCAATGATCTATTGCTGTATATGTTACAGAATGCCTTCCCAGTTGCTGGTTTGTTCTCCACCCACCTGCTGTCTCTGGATGCCCTGCTGACTGTTGTCGACACTATAGAGCAGCACTGTCACAGTCGAATACTGAAGTCGACAACCAAACCGTCTGGTGAGGCTGGTAAGGAGGAAGGGCCAGAACAGGGGATGACAGAGGGGCCGGCGCAAACTCAGTCTGTAGAAGGAGAGAAAGAGGAGAAAATTGTAGGACCTCCAACCACAGGATATGGCATGGCTCAGAAAATATTGCAAGGAAAAGATGCCCACTTGGGTAAGTTTTAGTCTAAATAAGTTTGGTTCATTGTTTTAAAATATTTTTTACCGATAATAATATATTCATGACATTTGTTTTGTACTTGGATTTCATACATATTGCATGCTCGTCGGTAAAACATTCAACATGTTAACTGAACTTTTGTGTTTCAGATGGGAACACATTGGTGAAATTACGAGAGAGTAGAAAGGGACCCTGCATCAAACCTAATAGAATGAAGGTGACAGGTGAACTTCCCACAGCAGGGGAATTGATGAGCATCAAGCAGAGGAAAAGGGTCGGTTCTTTATTATCACTCTGCTTTTAACAACACATCGTTTATTTGTATGTTTTAAAAATATTTTCCCCAATAAATGTCTCATTTCTTAAAAAATGTTCCTGGTCATTAAAGCTATTAGTGTTAAAAGTAGTAGAGGTAAAATCAGTAAACCTCAGTGGGAATTCATACTTGGATCTCAATTAAGGAAGGCTGACGCCTTACCTTATTTATTATATACCATACAATCTAGCATAATAGTGAGAAAGTAATAATGCACTACATAAACCTCTAAGTACTTATCCCCCTACTGAAACCAGTAGCTTTAGTTTAATTAATATTTATTATTAAATTTTGGCAGTAGTAATGATATTAGTCGATCATTGCAGAGTATGTTCCATGTTAAAGAAAAATGTTAATTACATGCTGTGTGGCACAAAAAAGCAGGGTTCTGGTGTAAATTGTTCATGTGCTTAAATCGAGGGCTGATCCAGAAACATTTGTATCTTCTTCTTTGTTTATATATAGTTACAATAGTTTTGCAATCACCCCTTGAAATTTGTATTCCTTTTCACAGATTTACCACACTGGAACAGAATACTTCAACAATAAAGCCGCCAAGGGTGTGGCGTATCTACAGGAGCAGGGTCTCCTCTCTGACCCCCTTGACCCCGGAGAGGTCGTGACCTTTATCAAGGAGAACCCCAAGATTGATAAGAAGATGGTTGGAGAATACATCACCAAGAGATCCAACATGAAACTTCTTGAAGCTTTTGTCAAGTATGTTGACATGGATTTAAATAATTACTGATTTCAGAATCATTATCATTGTGCTGTACACTTGCTTTATAATTAACTGGATTTTGCAGTGGAACAATAGCTATCCAACAATACCATATTCCATGACCTTGACCGTCAGTTCAGGGTCACACTTAACAAAGCATTTGTTAGAAATTTATTTTTCCTGGAATTTATTTTTCAATCTTGTTTACCCCTAAACCCTTTGTTATATGATTTACTTCGTAGAACCCACTAAAAATGCAAAAGCTTTGAGTTTATATAATTGGTTGATATCAATAAGATATAGTCTTTAAACAGATGTGAAATTTACCATATTAGAAAAATACAAAGAAAATATTCCCTATGTTTTCCTTGTAATATCAGTTTGAGAACATTTACAAGAAAACTGTCTTGTTGAACTTTGTGTATTAACATGTGTTTTATACAGGTCATCCCAATTTGAATGACGCGTGTAGATGAAGTCTTGTTTAACAATGTGTATAATTTATACAGGTCATTCCACTTTGAGGACATGCGTATAGATGAAGCTCTGCGTCAGTATCTGGAATCATTCCGGCTACCCGGGGAGGCTCCCGTCATATCTCTTGTCATGGAACACTTTGCAGACCATTGGCATGTATGTTCCTTTACCATCATTACAGTGGTATCAAGAATAATAGCATGTGTAACGTTCCTCAGAATTTCTGCATATAAATTTTTTAGAACAAATAACTTCTTCAAATTACCTCACATATTGATGTTTTCAGCACACTTGTCACTAAGTTTAGTCCCAGGTTCTTGTTTTTATGGGATGGCAAGTTGTCCGTCTTCCATCCGTCCGTCGTCCGTCCGTCGTTAACTTTTGTCTCGTTAAGACGATAGGGCCTTCATTTTTCATCCGATCTTTACCAAACTATAACAGGTTGTTAATATCAATGAAAGCTCGGATAAGTTCGAAAACCAGCCAGATCGAACCAGTAACAGCGGGGTTATGGGCCTTGACTTAGTTAAAAATGCTATATGTTGCCTCGTTAAGACGATAGGGCCTTCATTTTTCATCCGATCTTTACCAAACTTTACCAGATTGTTAATATCAATGAAAGCTCAAACAAGTTCGAAAACCAGCCAGATCGAACCAGTAACAGCGGAGTTATGGCCCTTGACTTAATTAAAAATGCTGTATGTTGCCTCGTTAAGACGATAGGGCCTTAATTCTTCATCCGATCTTTACCAAACTTTACCAGATTGTTAATATCAATGAAAGCTCGGACAAGTTCAAAAACCAGCCAGGTCGGACCAATAACAGCGGAGTTATGGCCCTTGGTTTAGTTAAAAATGCTATATTTTGCCTTGTTAAGACGATAGGGCCTTCATTTTTCATCCGATCTTTACCAAACTGTTCCAGATTGTTACTATCAATGAAAGCTTGGACAAGTTCGAAAACCAGCCAGTTCGGACCAGCAACAGCAGAGTTATAGCCCTTGATTTAGTTAAAAATTCTATATTTTGCCTCGTTAAGACGATAGGGCCTTCATTTTTCATCCGATCTTTACCAAACTTTACTATCTTGTTAATATCAATGAAAGCTCGGATAAGTTCAAAAACCAGCCAGATCTGACTAGTAACAGCGGAGTTATGGCCCTTGATTTAGTTAAAAAGGCTATATTTTGCCTCGTTAAGACGATAGGGTCTTCATTTTTCGGCCCATCTTTACCAAACTTTACCAGATTGTTAATATCAATGAAAGCTCGGACAAGTTCGAAAACCAACCAGATCGAACCAGTAACAGCGGAGTTATGGCCCTTGATTTAGTTAAATATGCTATATTTTGCCTCGTTAATACTACGATAGGGCCTTCATTTTTCATCCGATCTTTACCAAACTTTACCAGATTGTTACTTTCAATGAAAGCTTAAACAAGTTTCAAAACCAGCCAGATTGGACCATTTACACCAGAGTTATGGCCCTTGATTTTCTGAAATATGCTATATTTTGGCCTCATTAAGAAGAAAGGGCCTTCATTTGGCCAGATTTCAGTGAAACTTTTCAAGGATGATCAGTACCAAGCCTAGTTGTACATGTCGTCACCGTGTTCCGGTTGAATGATTTTGGTGGAGTCCCTTTAAAGGTTTTAATACACAAACTTTGTCTGGACTAGTTCTCCTGAACCTCTGGCTGGATTTTAACGAAACTTGACAAGGATGATCAGTATCAGGTCTAGTTGTGCAAATCATTGCCATGTTTCGGTTGAATAATTTTTGGCAGAGGTATGGCCCTTTAAAGGTTTTAATACACAAACTTTGTCTGGACTAGTTCTCCTGAACGCCTCCCCACAGGGATGATCAGCAGCAAGCATAGTTGTCCGTGTCATCATGGCATACCGGTTAACAGATTTTTGGTGGAGTTATGGCCCTTTAAAGTTTTTTGATACACAAACATTTTCCGGGCTAGTTCTCCTGAACCCCTGACTGGATTTTAACGAAACTTGACAAGGATGATCAGTATCAAGCCTAGTTGTGCATATCATCGCCATATTCATGTTGAATTATTTTTGGCAGAGTTATGGCCCTTTAAAGGTTTTAATAGCCAAACGTTGTCCAGATTAGTCTCTTCTGAACTCCTTGCTGGATTTCAACGAATCTTGATGGGGATGATCAGTACCAAGCCTAGTTGCACCTGTCATTGCCGTGTTGTGGTTGAATGAATTTTGGCAGAGTTATGACCCCTTAAAGGTTTTAATACACTAACTTTGTACAGACTAGTTCTCCTGAACCTCTGGCTGGATTTCACCAAACTTGTCAGGGACAATCAGTACCAAGCCTAGTTGCGTATATCATCACCATGTTCTGGTTGAACGATATTTGAAAGAGTTATGGCCCCTTATACATAAACTTTATCTAGATCCAGTAGAGCGTCCACAGGCCCTCTTGGGCCTCTTGTTTTGCTCATATCAGCAAATTTGTTGTGTTTAAAATTGGAATTCTTGGAAGAATAGTATAAAACTGTTTAATACCTTAAAAAGTAATGGTTAGAACTATTTATCATTATGCTGAGTGGAATAGTACCCTTCTCTGATCAGTAGTCACTCCTGAGGATAAATAGTTCTAATCCATTGACTTCTAAGGAATTAAATAGTTGTTTTATAATATATCATAAAAGAGACTGTTTGTTTTTTTACTTATAAAATTGAACAAAATCGAAAAAGTGTATGGCCATGAAAAATATATATATGTGTTTTCTATGTGGTCACATGATACTTTGCTGTTTAAAAAAAGAGTGCCCCACCATGTGAAACACGTGAAATGAAATATGAGCAAATTCCTCTTTCGATTGAATTTTAAAACAAAATATAACCTCTGTTAAATCATCACTGGTAACAATTAATGAATTTTTCATTTCAGAAATCCAATGGAGAGCCATTCTTCAACGCAGATGCAGCATTTACGCTGTCATACGCCATCATCATGTTGAACGTTGATCAGCATAATTATAATGTGAAAAAACAGAACATACCTATGACAGTAGAGGTACGTTGTATGCTTTATACTACACGTTTCTGATCACATATTGAGCATCCTTGGCAGGGATAGTAAATATGCTGCCTCTAAAACTTTTTTGCCTCACTGCTGAGGGTTCGAATCCCACTGGGAGCTCAACTTTTCAAGCGAGAAAGTGTCAATTCTTACGGATGATGGGAGGTATACAGTACTGGTTCTACCCATGTAAAGCGGGTGGTTTGCATCTACCACAAGAAATCGACCGTCGTATATGGCCTAACATGTGCTAAAAATAGCGTAAAATGCCATCCAAACAAAATCAAACATACTGATCACATATTAATGTTGATCTGGCTGCATAAAAACGTAAATATAAAAAAATAGCTGCACATTACATAGGCAACGCTATTACCGTTTATGTAGAATGTACTTTTCCTGGTTGATCAGTTTGAAAAAAATGATAGACTTGGATTTTGAAGCTGTTTCCGTTAATTATTTAGTGTTTTTGAGTGTTTTCATTATTTCCTTATTGACTTTGTTTAACTAAATATAAATATTACCTCAATGGTTGTAAAGCCCTTGAAGAAGTAATTTTGTATACTAATGCATGTCTCAGTAAACTCTTTAATAACAACATGGACATTAAAGTCTATGTTCATTGTCTGAGAAGTCTCGTTCTATATTAACAGTCCTGATTGTTTTGTAGCAATTCAAGAAGAATCTAACTAAAACAAATGGTGGAGAGGATTTCGAGGGTGAAATGCTTGAGGAAATCTACTGTGCCATTAAGTATGTACAATTAAAAAAAAAAGGTTATTCAGTACTTGTTCATCTATTCAGGTCGCTGTACTTTCTGAAAATAGTGTAGAATGTTTTTTGTTTTGTTTTTAATTTTATGTTTTCTGATATCAAAATACATTATTGTGCCCTCACTATAAAAGCAGCACATTTAATATCTATGTTATAGAACAAGCACTTTGTCAAAAATTGAAGAGTCTGTTTAATAGAACACTAACTTTGTGAAGCATGGAGGAGTTCATTTGATAGAAAAAGCACTTTGTCAAGAATGGTAGAGTCCATGTGATAGAACAAGCACTTGTCAAGAATGGAAGAGTCTGTGTGATAGAACAAGCACTTTGTCAAGAATGGAAGAGTCCAAGTGATAGAACAAGCACTTTGTCAAGAATGGAAGAGTCCAAGTGATAGAACAAGCACTTTGTCAAGAATGGAAGAGTCCAAGTGATAGAACAAGCACTTTGTCAAGAATGGAAGAGTCCATGTGATAGAACAAGCACTTTGTCAAGAATGAAAGTGTCCAAGTGATAGAACAAGCACTTTGTCAAGAATGAAAGTGTCCAAGTGATAGAACAAGCACTTTGTCAAGAATGGAAGAGTCCAAGTGATAGAACAAGCACTTTGTCAAGAATGGAAGAGTCCATGTAATAGAACAAGCACTTTGTCAAGAATGGAAGAGTCCATGTGATAGAACAAGCACTTTGTCAAGAATGAAAGTGTCCAAGTGATAGAACAAGCACTTTGTCAAGAATGGAAGAGTCCAAGTGATAGAAAAAGCACTTTAGTCAATAATGGAAGAGTCCATGTGATAGAACAAGCACTTTGTCAAGAATGAAAGTGTCCATGTGATAGGACACTTTGCCAATAATGGAGGAGTACATGTGATAAAACAAGCACTTTGTCAAAAATAGAAGAGTTCATGTGATAGAACACTTTGCCAAAGAATGAAAGAATAACCTTCCTTTACCTTTAATAATTGGTTTTTAATTCGGTTCCATAATAGATAAACTTTGTGTACTGAAGTTGTATATTTATGGCCTGCTGACTGACCTTGTTGTATTCTTCCATTAATCAGGACAGATGAGATTGTAATGCCATCAGAACACAGCGGTATAGTCCGGGACAACTACCTGTGGAAGGTAAGTCACCTCGTATGTCCGAGTTAGGTACCTTACAATGGAAGTCTGCTATATCAGTATGTGTAATGTTGGAGGCTTCTATGTATTGGTATTCAGTTTTATAATTAATGTGAATTTGTGACCTAAATATTAAGTAACATTTGTTGTAAGTCATATAAATGTACATACTAAATTGATCAAAAATAATGAATTCAGATTATCATTGGTTGTGCTGCTTCTGTTCATGAAGAAGAAACAATTACATAGAGTTATATTGTGAAACAGATATTTTTAACAGTAAAATGGTAAAACTTAGAACTCCCAGAAAATTAATTCTGTATTGTGTCTTTTTATAAATTTGTACATACAACAGAGCAGCTTATGGTTATTCCATTTAAATTTATCCTGGGAAGTTAGTGGGTATGCCACTTTCCCCACTCTCACTGCCACCAACATTTTATTTTACCAAATTCCATAATTTTTTTTTACCCCAACAGCAATATATTAAAAATGATTACCCCTCGACACCCCTTTCCCATTTCTCCATGGGTAAATTTATCAGCGACATCTGATGTTATATGTGTGGGATGTTACATCGGTGATATTTATTCTATTGCATACGAAACCTTTTTAATTGCCTAATGCAAGCAAACACAAACATTTTATTTAGAACATTAATATCGATGAAAACTCCGTTTCACACAAGAAAAGTGTACTTGTTAACCCATGTTAAGGCTTTTTGCAAATGCACATACCAAAAGGATCGTTAGTAAAAAATAAATTCTTATGGATAATTTATCTGCTACTATTATTAAAGGGCTATTCCATTAAAATTGAACTGGGGGAAGGGGACCATACTCCCACATCCTGCCAGGTAAATTTAAATGTAAAAGCCCTAAAAGTGTATTGTATTTAAAAAGGTATTGCAATTTTCACATTTATTTAAATGTGATTATGTTTGTTTAGGTTTTACTGAAGAGAGGTAATTTGAAGGAGGGTTTGTATAACCACGCCCCTACTGGTGCATTCGACCATGAACTGTTCACACTGATATGGGGACCCACAGTGGCAGCCCTTTCATTTGTGTTCGATAAATCTACTGATGAAGGGATTATTTCCAAGGCCATTTCTGGATTCAGGTTGGTGCTTTACATTAATAGACATTAGTTTCAACTATTAAAGAGAATGTAGCGGTGTGCTAGAAAAGCTTTGTTAATGAGAGTTCTAAAAAAATTAGAAAATGGTGAAAGAATTATCAAAATCGGATGATACACAAAGAAGATGTGACCATTTGAACTTTGTTAATGGAAGCCACCATTTTGAGAACTATGACATCATAGTTCTAAATTGCCAGATTTGACATATTGATAAATATCATTTAAAGCAAAGGATTGTTATAACACTTGGCATAAAATTCACACGTCCCTAATTTCAGTGACGTGTCTCTGCATAAATGTTTGTTCGATTCTGCAATTATTTTTTTACAAAATTATGGACCTTTGTTTTACTTAAGATTTTTTTTCACATTAAACAAGTAACAAGTATTTTAGACATTTATTATTCTTGATTTTGCCCATCCTCATCGGCTATAGCAAAAAAGCGGGGGTATTGATCGCCTTCAGTGATAGTTCTAGTTCTGCTTTTGTCTTTATGCTTGTGTAATGTTTGTGTCGGGCTTGAAGATTAAAGTGCAAATATTAAAAGGGCACGAATAAATATATAAATGAACTTTAAACAAATAAATAAATCATAAACTGCTGTGTCTTTGCAATACTTGTAAAATCTATGAAAATGTCATAAATTATAATAGTATCTTATATTCTTCCTAAAAGTATTCGTAAATGTATGTAAGTTTTGTTTCTAAATATGTGTTGCTTTCATGGATATCTCACTACATACTTTGTACATTGTAGGAAATGTGCGATGATATCTGCCCACTATGGCATGAGTGATGTGTTTGATAATCTAGTGATTTCTCTCTGCAAGTTTACAACACTGCTTAGTTCTGTTGAGGTGAGTTTGCTTTTACAACATAAGTTTACACACAGCTTGAGTTTGCTTTTACAACATAAGTTTACACACAGCTTGAGTTTGCTTTTACAACATAAGTTTACACACAGCTTGAGTTTGCTTTTACAACATAAGTTTACACACAGCTTGAGTTTGCTTTTACAACATAAGTTTACACACAGCTTGAGTTTGCTTTTACAACATAAGTTTACACACAGCTTGAGTTTGCTTTTACAACATAAGTTTACACACAGCTTGAGTTTGCTTTTACAACATAAGTTTACACACAGCTTGAGTTTGCTTTTACAACATAAGTTTACACACAGCTTGAGTTTGCTTTTACAACGTAAGTTTACACACAGCTTGAGTTTGCTTTTACAACATAAGTTTACACACAGCTTGAGATATTGTAGAATCTTGTAGAATTTAATGCACCACAGGAAGATACTATTTAAACTGTGAAATAATAATGCAGCCAAATAGATATAGATACATACATACATATTGATGTGGCATACATGTGCATATTATAAAAACATTTCCACTGCCTTTGTCCCTCAATTAACCCTCTTGCATCATTTCTCGGCTTTCCTGTATTTACCTGAAACAACAGATACAAATATTCCACTTGCTTCAGAAACATCTGGAAGGAATTACCTGTGTCACATAACTTGGAAGTGTACTGCACCTGTTTTTATTTCTGGGTCACTTTTAAACCTAAACGGTTGTCAGCAAAAATAAATGCATGCTTAGAAATAGCCATTGGTATTAGGTTAAGTTATGCAAATCAAATTGAAACTATATCTTTTCAGGCTCCAGAGACAATCCCCGTGACGTTTGGTATGAACATGAAGGCCCAGCTGGCTGCCCGTACTGTGTTCAACCTAGCCCACAGGCACGGTGATATACTGAGGGAGGGATGGAAGAATATACTAGACTGTATGCTGCAGCTGTACAGGGCTAAACTACTGCCCAAAAGTATGATAGAGGTAAGCACCTAATACCCCAGCTTTTCTTCACTCTACAGTGTACAGGGCTAAATTATTGCCCAAAAGTGTGAAAGAGGTAAGCAACATATACATCAGTTTGGCTTCACTCTACAGTGTACAGGGCTAAACTACTGCCCAAAAGTATGATAGACGTAAGCACCGAATACCTCAGTTTGTCTTCACTCTACAGTGTACAGGGCTAAACTACTGCCCAAAAGTATGATAGAGGTAAGCACCTAATACATCAGTTTGGCTTCACTCTACAGTGTACACGGCTAAACTACTGCCCAAAAGTATGATACAGGTAAGCACCTAATACCTCAGTTTGTCTTCACTCTACAGTGTACAAGGCTAAACTACTGCCCAAAAGTATGATAGACGTAAGCACCTAATACATCAGTTTGTCTTCACTCTACAGTGTACAAGGCTAAACTACTGCCCAAAAGTATGATAGAGGTAAGCACCAAATACATCAGATTGTCTTCACTCTACAGTGTACAGGGTTAAACTACTGCTCAAAAGTGTGATAGAGGTAAGCACCTAATACATCAGTTTGGCTTCACTCTACAGTGTACACGGCTAAATTACTGCCCGAAAGTATGATAGACGTAAGCACCGAATACCTCAGTTTGTATTCACTCAACAGTGTACAAGGCTAAACTACTGCCCAAAAGTATGATAGACGTAAGCACCGAATACATCAGTTTGGCCTTACTCTACAGTGTACAAGGCTAAACTACTGCCCAAAAGTGTGATAGAGGTAAGCACCTAATACATTAGTTTGGCTTCACTCTACAGTGTACAAGGCTAAACTACTGCCCAAAAGTATGATAGACGTAAGCACCGAATACATCAGTTTGGCCTTACTCTACAGTGTACAAGGCTAAACTACTGCCCAAAAGTGTGATAGAGGTAAGCACCTAATACATCAGTTTGTCTTCACTCTACAGTGTACAAGGCTAAACTACTGCCCAAAAGTATGATAGACGTAAGCACCGAATACATCAGTTTGGCCTTACTCTACAGTGTACAAGGCTAAACTACTGCCCAAAAGTGTGATAGAGGTAAGCACCTAATACATCAGTTTGTCTTCACTCTACAGTGTACAAGGCTAAACTACTGCCCAAAAGTATGATAGACGTAAGCACCGAATACATCAGTTTGGCCTTACTCTACAGTGTACAGGGCTAAACTACTGCCCAAAAGTATGGTAGAGGTAAGCACCTAATACATCAGTTTGGCCTTACTCTACAGTGTACACGGCTAAACTACTGCCCAAAAGTATGATAGAGGTAAGCATGGAATACATTGACTTGTTTTCACTTTATAGTTCTATTATGGGGAGGCCCGATAGTGGAGTGGTTGAGTGCTTGCTTTGTTACTGAAAATTTAAGTGACATTAAACAAACTTACCATACCCTATTCTCAAACTTTAAATGGTCAGACATGTGACTTGTTCAGTGAGAGCTGCATATTGAATACAGAGTGCCAAGTGGAACACTTCTGGTAAGCAGAACTGGTAGGATGAACAAATGTCCGGTTAACGACTCTTGATACCGACACTTAGTAAGCACGGATTAGAAAGCTTGTAACTATGAGCGTGTCAAAGAACTGCCAATCCTTTATCTGTCAGATGGGGACATAAACCAGACGGTCAAATCTATCCTTCAGGCATGTTAGAGAACCAGTGGAATATATTGATAGTTACGAGTATGGGGATCCTATATCCCTCTATTCTTTCCCTTTGTGTAGGAGATGGCTTGTCAGACTGTACTGACCTGCTAAAAACCTTGCTATCATGGTTTCTGCAACAGCTACCGTAATCTTTATCAAAGTTATGTATATATGTTTTTAATCACATGGTTTAAAATATAGCTTTTCTTCTATATTTGGCTTAAAATATATTATTTCCAAGCTTACATATAATGCAAATGTTACATGCAGAAGGAAATGCAACAAAAGCAAGATGCTTTTAGAAGCCCTTTCTCTTGTATTATATAATATGTTGGGTTGTGTTTAATAATGAAATATCTTCCTTGTTCCTAGGTTGAGGACTTTGTGCATCCCTCTGGTAAGATTTGTTTGATCAAGGAGGAGAGTCAGTCTGCCCAGCGGTCTGAATCTGGCGTACTCAGCAGCTTCTACTCCTACTTCACGATGTCCGAGCCAGCCAGCAGCAAGGGCCCCACCCCAGAGGAGGAGGAGGCAACAAAACTGGCGACCAAATGTATACGAGACTGTCAGCTAGAACAGCTGATTGTGGACAGTAAATTCTTACGGGAGGAATCCTTACATGAACTTGTCAAGGTTAGTGGTAGAGTCCTTATATGAACTTGTCAAGGTTAGTGGTAGAGTCCTTATATGAACTTATCAAGTTTAGTGGTAGAGTCCTTATATGAACTTATCAAGTTATCAAGGTTAGTGGTAGAATCCTTACATGAACTTGTCAAGGTTAGTGGTAGAATCCTTACATGAACTTGTCAAGGTTAGTCATCTATCTGTACATTAAACTATCTGAGTATCACAGTTAGTAGCACGCTTGCTTTTCACCCATGCAAACCCGGTTTCAAGTCCCTGTCGCAGCATTTAGGTGAGGGGATACCATGTCGTCCATTTTGACTTTTGAGGTTTTCCCAGGTTCTCTCCCATATCATGACCATGCTTGAGAGTGATTTGTATAAGCTGTGTGTGGAAAAATGACTATGTAATTGAATTTTTAATGTATTTGACCTTTTTGATGCCTCTTCCCCTGGGCTCAAGGGTGACGTAGGAGGTAAAACAATATATACAGTGTAATCCCATCATCTTAACAGTTTACATTCATTTTTATTTACTACTTCATTTCTTCATCTTTCATCAGTTTTTGTCCACAATATGACATATTTTTGTGTCGACGTGCCGTAAAACATTATTCATTCATTCAGTTCATTAGAAACATCATTTTAAAAAACAATTACCCGCCACAAGGTATGTATGATGTAGAGCTTTCTATAACAGGTCTGATGCAAAAATGTAAATAACTTTTGTTTGGTGTTACAATTTATAATTTGTCTGCTTTTAAGTTCAAAAAAAGGTATGTCTAGGCCATGTAAGAAGTATCAAATATGTCCAAATTAACTTCCTTATCTCTCAAATAGCTATTGAATGATGAAATAGTATAACTGTATATGTGTTGTTACAGGCATTAATATCTGCATCACAAGGTCCCGAGGCCCATGACTCCATGGGAACTATTTATGATGAGGATGCTGCTGTGTTCTTCTTCGAACAATTCATTACATGTATATTACAAAATAGGTGAGTATATGCACACAAATTGTACATGTATCGTGTTTAAACAGTCTCTTTCAAACTTTTAATATTAATTTGGTCATTAGTTTAACCATTTTATTGGTATTTGTTTTGTACATTTTGTTGTAAGTAAGAAACAATACAAATTGATAGCACTGCCCTCTATTGTTTATGGGTTAAGTTCACACAAACATTGACCATGTGTACCTGCCCTCTATTGTTTATGGGTTAAGTTCACACAAACATTGGCCATGTGTTCCATTGTATTTTTTAGATTTGTCTGTGAGACAACACATATTTTGGTGGATATAAGCTTGATTGATCGGAACTTTGTATAGGAAAATACATAGTAGTTTGTTAGACTTAAGTTTTCATTGTTTATTAAACTATTAAATCCTTATATATTGCGACCTCATCATTTTGAATGTATCTATTGCAGGGATCGTATATCACCTATATGGCAGTCAGTACGTGAACACATCTGCGGTTTAGTTGTCAACGAAACAGGCCACACCTTCATGGTGGAGCGGGCGGTAGTCGGACTTATACGGATATCCATACGACTCCTCAGGCGGGAGGAAATCGCCTCACAAGTGTTAACGTCTTTACAAATATTACTAATGATGAAACCTAAGGTTATACACAGTATATCTTCCCAGATATCATGTGGTCTGCATGACTTGTTACGGACTAACGCAGCTAACATACATTCCAGCGAAGACTGGTACACGCTGTTTGTGTTACTGGAAGTGGTGGGAGCCGGAGTAAATCCACCACCTCTAATGCAGGCCAGTTCTGGAGTTAATGTTGCCGAGGGATTGAGCGAGGCTGGTGAGTACTGACCATTCTTTGTTTTGTTTATTCATTTCCATATTTTCTCATGACTGGAGTGGTTAGCTGTGTTATAAGTACACAGATATCCCTATACAAACACAAATAAACTTGTACATACACATTTATTGATGTACATGTATATCCCTGTACATACACATATAAACTTGTACATACACATTTATCGATGTACACATATATCCCTATACATACACATATAAACTTGTACATACACATATAAACTTGTACATACACATTTACCGATGTACACATATATCCCTATACATACACATATAAACTTGTAAATACACATTTATCCATGTACACATATATCCCTATACATACACATATAAACTTGTAAATACACATATATCCCTGTACATACACATATATCCCTATACATACACATATAAACTTGTACATACACATATATCCCTGTACATACACATATATCCCTATACATACACATATATCCCTGTACAGTACATACACATATATCCCTGTACATACACATATATCCCTGTACATACATATATATCCCCCATTACAGGAGCTCAGAGCGACAGCGAGTTACTCAGTAGCAGCAGTGCAATCACCAATGGCAGTGATCGTGGTTACACGTCGGACAGTGAGCTGGAGACTCAGTCACGTGGCAGTCACCGGAGCATGTCCGGGGAGTACGAGGTCAGGGCCGTGGCTGATAATGGAAGCTGGATGCTGGTAAGTTGGGTGAGGATATCGGTCAGATATCAAACGGTAGAGCCATGGGCTATATGCCCACCTTGTCTGCATTATATTGTGATTTGTTTTGCTCATTTGCCTTTTTATATACTAGATGACGTTAACACGTCACTGTTGGGTTGCTTCCAAAATATTTTATACATAGAGTGCGTACATGTTCCACTCTGTTAAGACATTTATTATTCTTTAAAAATTTGTCGGCAGTCTTGGATCATTGTTTAAATCAAATAATTTTTTGTAACTATTAAACGAGTGAAGGATTTTTATGAACAAATTCAGGTAAATACAGGCTGAATTATTCAGCCGTTTAAACATAGGGAGTTCTTTGCAGATACCTGGTATCTTGTTCAATACATGATTTCTCTGGATTGCGTATGTACATGTTACGTATTACAGGTAAATAAAGATGAGGTGATGTACAAGAGACTTGTTCCGGTGAACCAGTTCAGTATCGAGTTAAATGAAGACGTGCAATTCTGTGATAGTAAATCCCTGTTGAAATCATCCGAGACTTTATCTTTTCTTGTGCGGGATGCGGCTCATGTTACGCCGCTCAACTTTGAAAGTTGTGTTCATGCCATACGAGCATTTGCTGAGGCATCGTTAAATGGAGGTAAGTACGATCGATTCCCAGCATTTAGCGGGCATCGCCATGTGCCATTTACCGGAATTTTATTTCTCAAAAATTAAAATGTGTGAATAATATTATTTTATTTCATCTCAAAGTGATCAAATTCTTAGATTTTCATGAATGTGACATACAAGTTTGCTCACTTCTGGGGGATGAAATAAATATGTTATTCACTCCAAAACAAGTGACATATATTTCCATGTTCAGGCCAATACATAATTCAAGTTTGGACATTTAAAAATAATACCTATGTAAATCCCCAAATCTTCTAATATCACATGAAATGATACTAATACCAAATGACTTTAGCTGTTTGTGCGCCTATAAAATCCAATTCAGTTTGATTCTAATATCACATGACATACTGATGAGATGATTACTTTTGTACGTAGGTCACAAACGAACATCTACTCCACCTCGTGTAAAGGACAGGAAAGGAAAGCACAAGCCTACCAAGAAACAACAACATGCAGCCCGTATGAAAAAGTCCAACTCCTCCCCAGGTCACCTTCACCATGGGGCGGCCAGTTCAGATGATGAAGGGGATGGAGAAGGTGTGGACGCAGAGTTACATTCCCTGTCTATACAGGTAATCAGGATAAAGTAATAAACATAATAAACAACAGTGTATTTATATTATTATTTCACTACAGAAAGTTATGTCTTGGTTGTCTGAAAATCATGTTTTAAAATATGGCAGTTTTTGAAAAATATTTTATGAAAAGCCTAAAAAAATATCATGCTGGTTCTTAATGCATAGTTCTGATCTGTCAATCAAGCTCATGTCCACCAGAGACTTGAGCCAATTAAAAGTACAGTATGTATTTACACCTTTAAGTAAAGAACATGTACCGGTAGTCTCGCAAATAACTCTAAAATACGATGGAGTACATGGCCAATGTTTGTAGGGACTACAGAGAGCAGAGCTAGAAACTAAATGTCTGAACTATTTTGTTATATTTGGATACAGTATATAATATCAAAATATTTTCAAGAATATTTGTTAAATGTATTGTACAATCCAGTATTTAACTCAATCTGAAGACTTACTTTGTATAATAGCCCATTCTGTAAACTCTATGGTTAATTCTGCAGCTTCTTGATCTGATGCACACGCTACACACCAGAGCCAATGGCATCTACACATCTTGGGCAGAGGAGGGTAAAGATTTATCAGAAAATGTGTGTATAGATGTTGGATCCGAATCCCTATGGGTCAAATGTTGGTGCCCACTTCTACAAGGTAATACTTCATCTTAATAATCTGTCTGTGGAACGCTAGCAGCTGTTTGAATTTCTGCAATGGTAAAATTGATGGATTAAAAAAAATATAATTGTTTACATGGAAACAGATATGTCAAAGGCACTTTTTGTTTTGCACATTATAATGTTAATAAATAATCTGGTTTTAAATGACGTTTTTCGATGTTATTTGTAGGAATAGCTAGGCTGTGTTGTGATTCACGACGCCAAGTGCGAGGGCAGGCGTTGACCTACCTACAGAGGGCGCTACTTGTACATGACCTTCAAACTTTGTCGGCAGTTGAGTGGGAGGCATGCTTTAATAAAGTAAGTGCCATGTTTCCAGCTGTAGTTACACATATAAAATTTTACCCCTGCAACAATTCTAATGAAGTACACCTCATTCTAAACTATTATTATTTGCTCCTGCTCTTACACGTGCTTATATATATTTACTTGTGTATATACCCGTTGACGGGCATTTGTTGATTTACATACATAGTTTATATTACACCTTATCATCCCTTATTTTTTTAATAGTTTTATCTTTGTGTATTTGCATTGATTTTTAATTAATACTTCATTTTTCATAAATTTTTGCGCACAGTATGACCTCTTTATGTGTCGACGTGCCGTAAAACACCATTCATTCATTCATTCTTACACGTGCGTTCTTTGACTCTGTGTTCTTATAACAGATAGCTGAATGGCATTATTAGATGTAAATTATTTGTCCCATTAAAAGAGGAAGGTATCGATGACCTTCTGTTTACATATACAATTGATAGCTTTTCTCCTTTATACCATCAATGGGACGAATTATAGCCTTCCAAACATCCTAAATTTGTAACAAGATGGTATTACCTAGGTCCTAGGTACTATGTTAAACATATATTTGTAGTATGTTGTTCAGCCATTGTTATTGTGTGTGTTTACAGATATTGTTTCCACTGTTGACCAAGCTGTTGGAAAATATAAACACAGGGGATCCTTCAGGAATGGAGGAGACCAGAATGAGAGCATCTACACTGTTGTGTAAGGTAAGTCATCATAGAAGTTATATATAAAGTTCAAGCCCAGTCTAGGGAAGGCCTACTGTCTGGTACCTTGTTGTGTCCTAAACTTCTCATATACAGTCTACTGTCTGGTACCCTGTTGTCTCCTCCACGTAACATATACAGCCTACTTTCTGGTACCCTGTTGTCTCCTCCACTTCACATATACAGCCTACTGTCCTGTTGTTAACTCCACTTTTCATAAACAGCCAACTGTCTGGTACCCTGTTGTCTCCTCCACTTAACACATACAGCCTACTGTCTGGTACCCTGTTGTCTCCTCAACTTCGCATATACAGCCTACTGTCTGGTACCTTGTTGTGTCCTAAACTTCTCATATACAGCCTACTGTCTGGTACCTTGTTGTCTCCTCCACGTAACATATACAGCCTACTTTCTGGTACCCTGTTGTCTCCTCCACTTCACATATACAGCCTACTGTCCTGTTGTTAACTCCACTTTTCATATACAGCCTACTGTCTGGTACCCTGTTGTCTCCTCCACTTAACACATACAGCCTACTGTCTGGTACCCTGTTGTCTCCTCAACTTCGCATATACAGCCTACTGTCTGGTACCCTGTTGTCTCCTCCACTTTACATATACTGGATGCAGTGTTGAAACAAGAACAAGGAACAAATCTTGCACTTTTAGTGTGTTCTTCTATGCTAGATATAAGCATTTGTGTTATAGCTAAAGTATTTTTACAGCACTATGGCTGACTAGATTGTGTTCTGACTAGATTGTGTTATGTATCGTTACAGGCATTTCTACAACACAGTCCCCTATTATTACTATAAACTTGTACGTTTACAGCACTATGGCTGACTATATTGTGTTCTGACTAGATTGTGTTATGTATTGTTACAGGTATTTCTACAACACTTTGTCCCCTATTATTACTAAGTACGTTTACAGCACTGTGGCTGACTAGATTATGTTATGTATTGTTACAGGTATTTCTACAACACTGGCCCCGTGTGGTTCCCGGGGGCCTCCGTTTGGTCACGGGGCAAAGAATAGGGCCACTGCACATCCCTTTGGAGGGGTAGGCAAAGGGGTAGAACCCCCCCTATTATTATTAAGTACATTTACAGCACTGTGGCTGACTAGATTGTGATATGTATTGTTACAGGTATTTCTACAACACCTGAGCCTTTATGCACTATGGCTGACTAGATTGTGTTATGTATTGCTACAGGTATTTCTACAACACCTGAGCCCACTGTTATCACTGAGTACATTTACAGCACTATGGCTGACTATATTGGATTTTATGGACAAGTACATGCATGTAGATAGGAGTGATCTACTGGTATGTAACCATCTTCTTCTTAGACTATTTTTATTTTTACAAATTGTTTTTAGAGCTATTGTCACCACCTTATTGTGGTGGCCATCTGCTTGCATTTAGCTGTCGCTTGCTGACTTCTAGTGTTGATGCAGTGCGACAAGAACAGGTATTGCTGACTTTTAATGCTGCTGCATTGCAACAAGTACAGGAATTGCTGACTTTTAGTGCTGATGAAGTGCAACAAGTACAGGAATTGCTGACTTTTAGTGCTGATGAAGTGCAACAAGTACAGGAATTGCTGACTTTTAGTGCTAATGAAGTGTGACAAGTACAGGAATTGCTGACTTTTAGTGCTAATGCAGTGCGACAAGTACAGGAACTGCTGACTTTTAGTGCTGATGCAGTGCGACAAGTACAGGAATTGCTGACTTTTAGTGCTGATGCAGTGCGACAAGTACAGGAATTGCTGACTTTTAGTGCTGATGAAGTGCAACAAGTACAGGAATTGCTGACTTTTAGTGCTAATGCAGTGTGACAAGTACAGGAATTGCTGACTTTTAGTGCTGATGCAGTACGACAAGTACAGGAATTGCTGACTTTTAGTGCTGATGCAGTGCAACAAGTACAGGAATTGCTGACTTTTAGTGCTGATGAAGTGCAACAAGTACAGGAATTGCTGACTTTTAGTGCTAATGCAGTGCGACAAGTACAGGAATTGCTGACTTTTAGTGCTGATGCAGTGCAACAAGTACAGGAATTGCTGACTTTAGTGCAAATGCAGTGCAACAAGTACAGGAATGCTGACTTTTAGTGCTGATGAAGTGCAACAAGTACAGGAATTGCTGACTTTTATTGCTAATGTAGTGCGACAAGTACAGGAACTGCTGACTTTTAGTGCTGATGCAGTGCGACAAGTACAGGAATTGCTGACTTTTAGTGCTGATGCAGTGCGACAAGTACAGGAATTGCTGACTTTTAGTGCTGATGCAGTGCAACAAGTACAGAAATTGCTGACTTTTAGTGCTAATGCAGTGCAACAAGTACAGAAATTGCTGACTTTTAGTGCTAATGCAGTGTGACAAGTACAGAAATTGCTGACTTTTAGTGCTAATGCAGTGCAACAAGTACAGAAATTGCTGACTTTTAGTGCTGATGCAGTGCGACAAGTACAGGAATTGCTGACTTTTAGTGCTGATGCAGTGCGACAAGTACAGGAATTGCTGACTTTTAGTGCTGATTCAGTGCGACAAGTACAGAAATTGCTGACTTTTAGTGCTAATGCAGTGCAACAAGTACAGGAATTGCTGACTTTTAGTGCTAATGCAGTGTGACAAGTACAGGAATTGCTGACTTTTAGTGCTAATGCAGTGCGACAAGTACAGGAATTGCTGACTTTTAGTGCTAATGCAGTGCGACAAGTACAGGAATTGCTGACTTTTAGTGCTAATGCAGTGCGACAAGTACAGGAACTGCTGACTTTTAGTGCTAATGCAATGCAATTTGAATGACATTTACATCTGTGGTAGTATATTGCTAGTCCTCTTTTATTGTGACTGTTATTAAAGGTCCATTTGATTAACCTTCAAAATACTACCGTAGCAAAAAGAAAGCTACATAAAATGTTAACACTTAGACAGAGTCTTCAAACTTCCTGCATAGCTAGACTTTGATGAGAAATACTCATCAATACCAGGGCTGTACAAATCCGATAGCCCGACACCCGGGACTAATCCGTACCCAAAGTCGGGCGTGTCACTTTTTTAAAGATTTCAGTCCCGGGCTAGTCCAATTTTAAAAAAAGAGAAAGTGAGACGTGTCACTGTTTGAAAGATTTCAGTCCCAGATTTGTCCAATTAACAATGTCGGCCACCTGTCATAAAACAACCCCAGCACACTTCTCAATGTAATCCTTTAATTGCACTCGCTTATGTAACGCAATTAGCATCCACAGCGGCGATCAGCAATGACCCGGGGCAATTTTTCAACAATCAAGCATGCCGAAAGTCCCGCCTCCAAATTACTTTAATTGACAGTCGGCATTATCAACATTATCCATTCAATTGACCCGATCTATTTAATCCAGACCCTCTAGCCATTGAAACGACTTCTACAGGTAAATCACCTGTTCATCATGTGGTGAGCTGAAAATGGCGATACATTCAAACAATTACACTTACACGTTGATTAATTAGCGATCAGGCCGATTTGTCGGCAATCTTACGATGCGTAAAGAAACTAAGGTCGTTTGATAATGGAAGCATATTTGATATGAAACAGTAAGTGTGATTTTTTGTTGTTTCCCAGTGTATTGTTGAGCGTAATTGTACCAGACATGAACGGCGGGTGGGGTAACGGTTTGTGCATAGTTAGTGTACTAATTACGTTTGAAGATTTGAGTTGTCAAAAAAAATGAAATAAAAACAAAAGGAACTGATATACATAATCAGCTTGATTTAATATTCGGTAGTGCTAATGTTTACGTTTCAAAAACGAGTCGGTGTTAAAAAATAAGGAAAATATTCAGATTGAAACTGAAAGTGAAAGTAAAAAAAAATGTAGAATTTGATTCACAGACAACCAAAAAGGCGGAATAATCTGGTGTAATGGATAAAATCAAAAATATGATGTAAACAAACGTGACAGGACTTTTAAACAACACTGGTTTGATACCTTCTCATGGTTAGTGTATCGTGAGGATGATAACAAGATGTTTTGTAATTCTGCAAGGCTTATCCCAAGCTTACCACAACCAACCATAGCCTTGTACCCGTGTTTGTGTCTGGCTCAGACAAGAACCTCATAAAGGATGTGCATCCCAGTATCTACAAGAAGCTGAGAAGACACTCCAGGATGATCCTCTGTGTAGCATAAGATTCTTACTATTGCTACTGTTTCACCCAATGGAAGCCTACACAACTGAAACATACATTAATTTTCTGGAGAGTAAATAAGGATTGTTTCATTTACTGTATTATGAATTATAATGAGTATCCAAATCCGTTAAAATAAGACGCAGTTTTAACATATTGAGAAATCGAAAGAATTCAGGACTTTTGTCCATTTTTTGGGAAAGGGTGAGTAGTCCCGGACTAGTGGCTAAAAAAAAATGTTGTACAGCCCTGAATACCAAAACTATGTCACCATGCCTGACCAAATTATTCTAATTGGCAGAGAAATAATTTGATAAGTATTACACTTCAGAACTAAAAGTAGGTGACACCATTACTGACTTCGACCTACTTTATGGACATTAGGGTCAACAGTTATGTTGAGCTCAATTTCTAAGATGCTATTAGACCCAGAGTATTTTAACTTCCTACATACATGTAGAAACACAATGTATGTAACCATCAACGACCTTGACCTTCTTAATATACTTATTTTGTTGAAAGTTATGTTAATCTCAAATCTTTAGACATTCCAAGCTCAATTTTTAAGATACTATTAAACACATTTGTCAAACTTGCTGTAAAGAAAATAAGAAAATATTTGGTGAGTAATACAAGTCAATACCAAAAGTAAGTGACCTTGACCTCGTTAAGGAAACCTGTTTATTCTGTTTTACTAGTCAGTAAGCTCAGTTTTTAAGATTTTGACATCATTTGACCGTGAGTAATCAAGATTTATACTTGTAAAATATGATAGTAATAAGCATCCATACCAAATTTACACAGTTGACCTACTTACATGCTTGATTTTGACCTACTTACTAGAATCAAATTATTCCCCCCTCCACCCCCACCCAAAATGAAGGCAGTGGCAACAAGTAACAGTTTATGTACATGTAATTTCAGACTGAGGCTATCCCAGAATCCCTGAAGAACATGCTGTTAGTGATGGATACAGCCGGGATCTTCCAGACTATTGATGATGGCACAAACTCGCAGCTATGGAGACTGACCTGGGACAAAATCAGCACCTTCCTACCACATCTCAAGGAGGAACTTTTTAAGACACAAGAGCATGGTATATAAATACATATTGTAGGATGTTTACTGAACATTGAGCACATATTTCTGAAGACTCAATTTCAAAAATAACTCGTACCCTTTAAACATATACATTGTATTTGAAAATGAAAACCTTTGGAAAATGCTTGACATAGTAATTGCACCCTAATTTTTCAAAATAAGATGAAATATTTTCATTGACATTGATTCATGCAACATGCTTAAATTGTTTTATTTTAAATTTTAATTTTACCTTGATATTTAGAGCCATCAAAACTCGCGATTGACAGAGAAGCTGAATCATCATCCACCGCCTCCGAGTCAACTTCTAAATTGCCCATTAATAGAGGGGAGAGTACTCTGCATGACAAGTCTACTCCTGCATCGTATAATAAAGGTAGCCATTTGTAAATTATATTAATTTCTTGATATGATTTATATACTTACAACAGGGTTTCGAGGCTTTGTGATGGGTGCGTATAAGGATCTACCATATATAGCTATAGCAATAACCTAGCCATATATACTGAGGTGGTGGTTATTAGTAAATAAACTGTTATAAAACACTTGTACATGTCTTTCAACGACTGATGCTTTCAATGACTGATGTGTAAAGAGTAAGATCGTTGAATTAATTTTAAGTCTTCTATTCTTGATAATAACATTTCTTGGCAAAACAATTCATGAGTTTACAAATCTTCTATGAAATGTGACCCAGTTTAGAATTTCTTTTCTCACGATGTAAAAGTAAAATGTTAAAAAAACAATTAAAATGGACATAAGACTGCTTTGACGTCACAAACTTTTAGCGCCAAAATATCATGTTGGGTATTAAACAGTTTGTGGTTTCTCTTTTAGAAAAGTCATAGACACTGACTTTTAAAAAATACAAAATCTGAAGTTAAGAGTTGTTAAATAATGACTTTCATAATAAATAAAATAGTTTCAGTTTACATAGTGTTACAAACTGCATTGATGCCCAACCAATAAAAAATGTTTCAGGTTGTATTACACGTTTGTATTACACGTGTGTACATACAATAGAATATGAATAATGCGTTCGACAGGGCTAACAAGGGAATTTATTTGATAAAAGACTCTTCAGCACATATGTAAATGTATTTATCCTCATCTTGTATTCTAGAAAGATGAAACAATTATCGAACTTCCATGAAAAATAAAGGAGCAAAGAAAATCGCTCCAATTTTGATTAAAAATAAATATACAGATTTAAAATGTATAAATTATTTGCTTATTTTTCATTTGGAGTGATTTTCTTTGCTTTAAAGCGTATTTTGTTAATATGATATAGATGGTAAAAAGGTGCGATGATTTCCTCGTTCCAATATGGCCGCCTTAATTTATGTTTCTTTGTAAATTTTCAATAGGTCATACCTCCTTTATTTTTCATGGCATTTTGATAATTCTTTCAGCTTTTTTCATTTTTTTCAGAGCCTTTTAAAAAAAAACTTGTTTGAGCCTTTTAAAATAAACCTTGTTTGAGCCTTTTAAAATAAACCTTGTTTGAAAATAGTGCATCAACCCCTTTAATATTTATCAAATATAAAAGAAACCCTAACTCACCATAAGACTATTATTATGTTATGTAAATTCTCACACTGGTTATATATCGGTATTACTCAATAGACAAAGAAGCCGGTGTAAACACGACAACCAGTAACTCTTCCCAAGCAACAGTTGTCCATGACAACAGTGGTTGTCTAGCAACAGACAGTAATCTGCCCTCAGCAGCTTCGTACTTCCTGCACACACCGTTACCCAGCGTGCCGGCATCGAGTGCCGTCTCTACCACCACACATACCACAAGTGGGGCCTCAGCGTCACCCTCAACTAGTCCAGTACGCAGCCCAGACAGTGCTATGGCGAGCCCTGCTGTGCCGTTGTTGCTGGACCCCGAGTTAATGAAAGGTACTGGCATACATATAGTGAGCCCACAGGTACATGTAAGTATACACAAACAGCATCCCCCGCCTGGTGTGGAGCCCCGACCTGCACGAAACCTGTGGTGCATCTTGGTAACACTTAACTGTCATGAAATCTTGTACTTGTCATCGTGAAGTTTTGAAAATTCATATCCAAACCTAACAGTTTGATTTTCAATTTAGATTCTTTATATATATATATATTGTTGTTTTTATGCTGATTATGAGTTTAATACCAAAACTATAGCACAAACTATTTTGAGTTAAAAATAAATAAAAACAAATGATGTTTACAAGATTTTGTGATGTGGGCAATTTTGTTGATCCAGGATTCTTACTATGATTGTATTGTGTGGTTGGATGATAATGCAGTTTGGGTTTATACATGAGGTACTTTACAGGAACATCGTGGATGAAGGTGACGCTTCAGCATGTTATTGACACATACATAACAACATAACTATGGAAAGAATTAACATGTATAGCTTTTAATACCAAATCAACTCACAACTTGCATGGTTTGAACCTAAATAAGTAATAAATGTGCCTTGCATGTAATAAGATGGATCTCCACAAACCACTGCAATAGAATGTTAAATAATTACAAATTCTTGTTCCGCACGCTGTGGATGGCTCTCAGTATTACACAAACATGGTCTTTAACCCTTAGCCCACTATGAATGTATAATGGACTGTGATCTCTTTAAATTTTGACCATTCCATTTATGTTACAAAGGGATGTTTTGGTTATTTGACTGATGAGCAGCCAGACAGTGTAAACCCTGATCAGCCTGCGAGTTTCTCGAACTCGCAGGCTGATCTGGGTTTACACTGGCTGCAAAGTCTGTTGTAGTCGCCTTTAGCAGGCTGAGAGTTAATTTGACACCATAATAATAATAATATTAGGTTATTTCCACTAGCCTGATCGACCTTATTTTTTGGCTGTGATTTAAAAAAAAAAGGTTCATTTTGTCTCTAGGCCAATCGGCAACTAGAAAGCAGAGCCATTACTGGAATCATTCTTTTTAGCTCACCTGAGCCGAAGGCTCAAAGGTGAGCTATTGGGATCACTCTTCGTCCGTCGTCCGTCCGTCGTCCGTCCGTCGTCGTCGTTAACTTTTGCTTCAAACGACTTCTCCTCGGAAACCGCTTGGCCAATTTTGACCAAACTTCACGTGGATGATCCTTAGATAAATGCTTTTTAGATTTGTTAAAATTAGGTCAGCGCGACATCCAAGATGGCCGCCATTACCATATATGGTCGAAACCTTAAAAAATCTTCTTCTGAAGAACCGCTGGACAGATTTCAACAGTTTTTCTTTTAAAATGATCGCTTACGTCTAGACTATCAAGTTTGTTCAAATGAAGTTCCCGGGGTCAAAAATGGCCATGCCCCGGGGGTCCAAAGTTTGTATTTGAGATTTTGCATGTTTTTCATATAGACATATAGGAAAAAACTTTAAAAAATCTTCTTCTCTGAAACCACAAGCCACAGAGGTCTCTTGTATTACATGTAGCATCAGCTTATGGTCCTCTACTAAGTTTGTTCAAATGGTGACCCTGAGGTTAAATTTGTCCCCGCCCCAGGGGTCACAGTTTTACATAGACTTATATAGGAAGTTTTTTTAAAAATCTTCTTCTCGGAAACTACAAGAGCCAGAGGTTTGATATTTTGCATTTACTATAAGCTTATGGTCCTTTACCAATTTTGTTTAAATGATGACCCTCGGGTCACATTTGGCCCCGCCCCAAGGTTCACATGTTTTACATAGACATGTATAGGGAAAAACTTAAAAAATCTTCTTCTCTGAAACTGCAAGAGCCAGAGGTTTAATATTTTGCATTTGCTATAAGCTTATGATCCTCTACCAAGTTTGTTCAAATGGTGACCCAGGGGTCACATTTGGCCCCGCCCCGGGGGTCACAGTTTTACATAGGCTTGTATACGGAAAAACTTAAAAAATCTTCTTCTCTGGAACCACATGGCACGGAGCTCTCATGTATTACATGTAGCATCAGCTTATGGTCCTATACTTAATTTGTTCAAATGGTGACCCTGGGGTTAAATTTGTCCCCGCCCCGGGGGTCACAGTTTTACATAGGCTTGTATAGGGAAAAACTGAAAAAAAATCTTCTTCTCTGGAACTGCAAGAGCCAGAGGTTTAATATTTTGCATTTGCTATAAGCTTATGGTCCTCTACCAAGTTTGTTCAAATGGTGACCCTGGTGTCAAACTTGGCCACGCCGCAGGGGTCACAGTGATTGCTTTAGGGCCATCTTGGCCCTCTTGTATTGGTTCAAATTTACTCAGGTGAGCGATATAGGGCCATCATGGCCCTCTTGTTTTAAGTTATTATCTATATATGGAATGAACTCCAAACTTAAGCATGCATTTATGATTTAATAAAGTGTATTACATGTACTGCAATATATGTTCAGAGTTGAATTAGCCTTAGTAACTTTCCAGTTGGAGAATGATGTTTCAGCGACCTCAAGAAACTAATATAAACTGTTATAGGGACTAGAGGCGTCCTGTACGAATTATGAGTGTCTATCCAAATGCAAATAAAACCATCATAATGTGTCCATGTACATTTTTTTTTTTACATATGCTACATGCTTTAAACTATTAAGCCCCATGATCTGTTGGACTGACAGCAATAACCCTTATAATCTGCCTGGGGGCGTCCGTGGCCGAGTGGTTAACGTCTCTGACTTGAAATCACTTGCCCCTCACCGCTGTAGGTTCGATCCCTCAGGAGCCTAGGAATCTTTATGTGAGGAAGCTATCCAGCTGGCTTGCGGAACGTCGGTGGTTCTACCCAGGTGCCCGCCCGTGCACGAAAATTGCCCGGAGGGGCACCTGGGGTCTTCCTCCACCAATGGAAGCTGGAAAGTCGCCATATGACCTTAGCTGTTGGTGCGACTATAAAATCCAATTCAATCAATACTATAATCTGCCTGCAGTCCCTTTAAAATGTTGCATGTCATAAGGCACATATAATTAATGTAATGTCAACCTAATGATTGACGAATAGAAGGCTGTAACATAATAATTTTAATTGACAAGAAAAAATGAGTATTAAAGTGAGATATTTAACTTTTCTTTTTACATTTTTTATTAATGTACTATCTATCTGAAACAAAATAATACTTTTTTTTGAAAAGGTGAAGGTATTTTTGAAAATTTGTCTAAATCTGAAAACTTTATATGTTACGTGTGAGGATTTATAATTTTAAGTTTGTTTATTGTTCCACTGATTTAACTTTTGTTTATCATTGCATAGAATTTACTTTCAAAGAATTGGCATTAAATTTACTTTCAAAGAATTGGCATTAATAGATCATTTTATGAACCTGTTCAGGGTGGGTTCAAAACTTTTTTGACGTGTCTGCAAGGGGTCTTGTAAACACAAACATTCTGCCTGTGGTCACCTGTGTACGTCTCCCCTCATGGCCTGTCTACAGGAGCACTATTATAAACACATCCTGTCTCTGAGGTCCTTGACGTATGTCCATGACATGTTCAAACCCACCCACCCTTCCTTGGCATGTTTGTAATGGAACTATCCTCACATCCTGAAACATTGTTCTCTGGTGTCACCTGACAACATCGTTTGTTTAAAATCCCACATATCGTAAGAGGCAATATCATCATGTCCTCACAAGTATATCCAAATATAACTCAATATTTGGTAAAAGAATGGAAAATCACCATGTATTATAACTGACAGTTCATTTATATTTATATACGTATGTATGTTTACAGATGGCAGCCAAATCGTGCGAGGTCAGCCAGTCCAGTATGTCAACAGAAACCAAGTCTTACTGACGAATACAGGAGTGGCGGGCAGGACGTCCCCACCCCTAGTCAACTATCCAATGAATCGCGTTCATGATATATAAATATCGAGAAAATGGTTGCCAAAATGTATAATTGGTAGAGCTAGTATCTACTCTTTGCCAGTTTACGTGTTCAAAGTTAGAGAACGAAAAATGCCAGGTCCCCACACAAGAGAAAACAGAATATTATAACTACATGTTGCTGCCGGTGTTATACTTTGAAAGACTTGAAAAAGGTGTCATTGGGTAAGACACTCCATTAGCCTTGTCCTTCGGATGGGGAGGAAAATCGGCGGTCCCGTGTATTGAAATCTTTATTCGGAGCAAGTTTAAGAACCATTGGAATCCATTCAACAGTCCGAATATGGAATGGTTCTGGATTTCTGTGTATCCCTCCCCACTTTCTGGGGCGGCTCTAAATAACCTGACAATGTATTTATGAGCGATTAAACAACAACACAATACATATTTTAGACTTGTGTCAGGTAAAAAAATAGAAGAAAAGAAAAAAAGAGTTGTCTGCAAGCCTACATGCATTTATGAAGTCAACAGTCAATTCTGATGTAAAACTATTTAACAACTGCACTGGTTTTATTGAATTATATATGGTACTAACATAGGCATAGGAGCAGAGGGTGCCGGGCAAATAAAATACACACAAAATGATTGTCATTAAATGTTCAGAAGTTTGAAATAAAAGTGTATGTAAGAACGACACTGGATTTATTAAATTGAAAACTTAACAAAGGCATAGGTGCATAGTAGGGCACCCGGCTCCCCAATTTAGTCACCATGAAAAAAATCCCCACCCCCCACTCCACACCTTACAATATCAAAACTGTAGTATGATAGAAATGTTACAGCCTATTGAGGGACATAAGTCAAAGAAAGCCAAAAACAGATGAATTGGCACTAGAGCCTTACTGTACCTGTTTTCTGTAAGGCTGTTACAGGGTCAGTTGGGATATTTGTGCATATTGCTGCTCATATCCCGTTGTAAATGATATAATAAAGCAATATAAAAGAATGAGTGATGATGTGACTTTATTCTTCTTTGTTTGATATGCAGTTCTTCAAAACAGTTTATAGTGGTATATTCATTGTAAATTCTACAAACCTTGTGGAAACTGGGTGTTTATCGTGTCTGTGTAGTCGTCGTCTCGTGTACTAATCCTGCACCAGTGACTATTTATTTTAAACAGGCATGCATTTTGTTTACTCCTATGCTAAACATGACATTTTCATGTGATGTGAACAGTACACAAGTTAAATATCATTACATATTATCATATACATGACTTGTAAAAGAATGTGTTGCAAATACTTGGGTTTTAGATATTGAGCGATGCGTTTATTGGTAAAAATATACATCCATAAAAAACATATTTCTCTGCTCTTGAGCATAGATGTGAACCACCAACATTGTTTAATGTGTCGTCTTTTTTTTATAGTATTCACTGTTACTGTAACATGTCGTTGATTATTTATTCTGATTATTTGCACAAGTGTATTTTTGTTCTTAGTTCTTTAACCTTGTTGTATAAGGTATGTGATATTTTGTGATTCTTTGTCTAATATGAATTTTGTGCAATAATGTGCTTAATATTAAATATGTGTTGTTAAAAGAATATATTTGTATATATATGACTCTGAAATTAAGGCGTAACTTGTATACTGGACACAGTAACGTCTGTAACTGGACATTATTTAATGGTAATTATCATTTTAGTTGGGCTTTTCTTTTAGTTCCGAGTTGGGCAGTGGAAGTTCCAAAAAGTTTTCTTGGCCTCTAAAAATAATCGGTATATTTTTACTAAACATTGATTTGTTAGTTGTCAGTGTATTGGACAGGAATTGAAGACTTGGGTGTGCAAGGGTGTGCAAAATAATTTGCTAACATCCGCTAAGAGCAAGTCAATGTCAAATGTGTTTTTTGTGTCGACTACGTAGCATGGCAGACACTTCGGGATAAGGCTAAAACGTTTACACGTGTACACTTCTGGTCCTAAACGTTTAAAAAATCTGTAAACGGTTACACGAGTATTCTATAGTCATGGTTTGTTTATTATAGTGCGTACACATTTCAGTACAGTATCGTTAATTTGTAATTCCATGAAATCATGACGACAGCATGATCTAAGTTCATTTGAGATAACCCACAATACAGTTGATTTCCCGCAAAATGTAAACGCGTTTCCAAATATAGAAATACGCTCCTTATTTGGAAACATAGTACAGAATGAGAGTCTCACGAGATTCTCGTCTGATGTCATGACCCACAATGGCCGACAGTTGGAAAATGTTTGAGTGGCCGGCTGATAATTTTGATTCGTAATGTAAGTTCATAACTAGGATTGTCGCCAGCTTTCAGCGATATTGAAATTTCAAGTTCTTAGGTTGGTATCGAACATAATTTACACATTAGGATAGTCCATACTTGCCAACCGTCCTGATTCTGGCGAGACTGTCCCAATTTTGAATTCCGAAATTCTGAAAACATTTTGGACCCCAGAATTCAGGAAATTGCGTCTCAGAATCAAAAAGAATTTCGGGTGGGTGGTTGTGTGGGGGTGCATGACACCGGACCCCCCCATCTGTGAACACGGTTACGGTTCACAACGCCTCATGTACACATTTACTGAATTTAGTAAATGTTTCAGCCTTAGGGATCACTTTGTCTGTCGTCCGTCCGTTGTCGTTGTCCGTCACACTTTAACCTGCAACCAAACCTTGGCCATAACTTGAAAAGTATTTGACCTATGTTCATGAAACTTCACACATTTTTCATTTAAACCCAAGAAATGATGTTACACATGTCCAATAACTCCGACTTTTATTTTGGCAGTGTTATGCCCCTTTTCATAAAACTGTAACCTGCAACCTAACCTAGCAGAAATAAGCACACAGCAGGTGACAAGTGTTCCATGGAACACCTTTCTAGTTTTGACAGATAAAGATGAAAAAGTTACGTTTTAGATAATATTCTATTAATGTGTCCAAAACATACAATCTTGAGAAAGTAAGACGGGAAAGTGGTTTACCCTGAACATTGTTTTACCCCACCCCACCTTAGTTTGGCCATGATTTTTCATTATGTGGTCCAGCCTTAAATTCATTAAGCGATTTGAAAGCTTGTATTAGCAGGATTTTAGAAAGGATATTTCAACAATAAAACTTTTAAAACAATGTTTACTGAAAAAAATGTGATAACCTGTTTAAAATTACCTATTGACTTAATTTTAAAATATGCAAATTTTTTAAGCCAAAATTAAGGTTTTATTTCAAACCCAGCCAACCCCGTTTACGCTTCTGGAGAAGGGGTTGGATGGGGTATGAAAGTTAATACTCGGACCATGTAATGTTGAAAATGGTCGGCATGCAAAATATGGCTGCACTGGTTGGCTGGCTAATACACTGTGTTGTGTTTGATATTGTGTTAGTACAATGACATTGAGTGTAATGAAAACAAACTTATCATGTTTAAAGGGACACACAGCAATCTTGAAGTACCTGTATATAAAATAAGCACCTCCATTCATTAAATCTAATATCATTTTAACTTTAAACATGCTTGCATATAGTTTAAACATATTTTTTTTATGTTGATTGCCAACCAAGTTCTTGCAACTTATATTAATCATTCTTGATGGCTTCCTGGATATAACCAGTACTAAGCAATGTGGATTAATTATCTTGCTGAAGGATAAATGACCTGGCGAGGATCGAACCCACGAGTAATAAAATCTGAATTAAAAAAAAAACACTTTACCTTAGGCATTAATATACTAGTATTATTAGAGAAAAATACTCAATACTCAATTTGTAATATGTAAAAAAAAATAGCTTTGAACTATTAAAATAATAAATGTGAGAAGAAAAAAAATCAATGGGTGAGTTTTACAAAAAGCAAGATTGCTGCCTGTCCCTTAAAACTTCTTATTTCTTCTCAAACAGATTTCTTCTCGAACAGATGTAGGTTTATATAAAACAAAGAGAAACAACTAGTATGTAGAATTGTAGGAAAATGCCGTTGAATATTTATACGTTGTACACACATACCTTGTTGTCATTCATTTTTGCAATGATAGATTTTATTTTTACCTCTCATGTTGTTGTTTGTGAAGTTTATTTGTAAAACAACTCAAGATGACATCCAGTGTAATAAAGATGAGAACGTAAGTGGTCTTGTTTTGTTGTAATTTAAGTTTCCATTTCAAATAAATAGTAGTCTTTTTTTTTTTTTAAGCCTCATTGCGTAGAAAATCCAGGCTTATAATGTGGTGATTTTTGTCCGTCTATCCATCCGTCTACGCGTTTTTATTTTGGTTAAAGTTTTTTTTCCCCTCATTTCTCAAAAACAAATTTTCTGAAAGCTTTGAAACTTTGCACACATGTTCAATATCATTACACAACGCTAAATGACAAGCTCCGGAACTGTTTGTATTTTATCTGCATTATTCCCCTTTTTGACTTTAGCTGAATATCCTAATAACAGAAATTCAGACCAAAAGCTTTTAAACTTGGCATACAATTCCATATTCATCATCGTCACACAACCTCGTGACAAGCACCATAACTCTGTTTTGCCTTTTATCAGAATTTTCCCCCTTATCTACTAGATTTTCAGTGTTTTTAGACCAGCAGAGCTTATGGGATGATTTTACCAAGTTATAAATTGTTAATATCAATGAAAGCTCGGACAAGTTTGAAAAACAGCCAGATTGGACCAGTAATACCAGAGTTGTGGCCCTTCATTTTTTAGCTCTTCTGGCCCAAGGCCAGCATAGCTTAAGGGATGGCAAGTTTTCCGTCTTCAGCCGTCGTCAATTAACTTTTGCCTTGCGAACACTCTAGTCCCTTCATTTTTCATGCAATCTTGACCAACTTGGCCGAAGTCTTTATATCAATGAGACCTTGGATGAGTTCAAAAACCGGCCAGATCGGATTAGTAACACCAGAGTTATTGCCCTTGAATTAACGAAAAATGCCATTTTCTGCTCTAGCACCTTCATTTATTATTTGATCTTTGCCAAACTTGCACAGATTGTTAATACCAATGAAGTCTTGGACGAGTTCGAAAACCTGAACTCCTGGCTGGATTTAGTGCAACTTGGCAGGAAGGATCAGTACCAAGCCCAGGTGCGCATATTATTGTCATATTCCGGTTGAATGATTTTTGTTGGAGTTGTAGCCAGTAGAGAGATACAGGTCCTCTTGGGCCTCTTGTTTTAAATACCGGTATGCTATATTTTGCCTCATTAAGATGATGGGGGCTTCATTTTCTATCAGATATTTTCCAAACTTGGCCAGAATGTTGAATGTAAAGAAAGCTTGGACAAGTTTGAAAACCAGCAGTCCGACTTAACACTACATTGGCCCTTGATTTTCTTATTAAAATACATGTATACTAATGGCCCTTGATTTATTTAACTATGCTATATTTATCTTGTTAAGACAATAGAGCCTTTATTTTTCATCTTTGGACAGATTGTTCATATCAGCAAGTAACACTGGAGTTATGGCCCTTAATTTAGTTAAATATGCTACATTTGTTTGCGTTAGATGATTAATTTTCCATCCGGTATTTTGCAAACTTGGCCAGAATGTTGTTGTTAGTGCAAACTCGGACCAGTAACACCAGTTAAGGCCCTTGCTTTTCTTGAATATGCTTAAATTTGCCTCAAGATGATAGGGCCTACATTTTTCATATGATCTTTACCAGATTGTTGACATCAATGAAATCTCAGACTGTCAAAAACCAGCAAAATTGGACCAGTAAGATTGGAGTTACGGCCCTTGATTTATTGAACTATGCTATATTTCCCCTCGTTAAGACAATAGGGATCTTTAATCTGATCTTTTCAAAACTTTTCAAGACCAGAATGTTGATATCAATGAAAGCACAGACAAGTTTTAAAACCAGCTTTCTTAAATATGCTATTGTTCACCTCAACACGATAGGGCCTCCGATTTTCATCTGATCTTTACCAAACTTGGCCAGATTGTTGATATCCAAAAGGTCAGACAAGTTTAAAAACCAGCCTAATCGGGCCAGTAACACCGGAGTGATGGCCTGCCCCCGTGCCACAGTTATACGAGTTATACAGGAATATTTTTAAAAAATCTTTTCTGAGTACATGAGCTAGAGGTCTAATATTTAACATGTACCATAAGCTTATGATCCTCTTATCAAGTTTGTTCAAATCGAGAAAATGGGGTCAAATCTGGCCCCACCCCAGGGGTCACCTGTTTGACTTAAATAGGGGAAAACCTTAAAAAAAAAATCTTTGTTGAAACCACACTTACTGAGCATGAACAGACATACAACCATCAAACCAGCATTGGCCCTGGGGTCTATACCGTCTCCTGGGTCATAATTTGGAATCTGTTGAGATCCCACCCTAGAACTATATAGACAGTGGGTATGAACAGACGGATACAACCATCCAGGTAGCATTCACCCCGGGATCAATCCCCATCCCTTAGGACAGAGCCCCTGGTTCATGACTTGGAAACCGTTGAGATACACTAACTGGGCTTAAACACTTTTAGACGTTGAGGTAATTTGCAATGATGCGCCATCGACTGCATAATTTAATTTGGTTAGGAAATTATAAGCTTGCTTGACAATTCTTTCATCTTTACAAACATCATCAGGTGAGCCATTCAGGGCCAGGGCCAAATGCCCTCTGGTGTGGAACATAGAAGCTTTATTTTTCACTTGAATTCAACCAAATGTGTACTGCCAGTAGTGCTATTGTTTGTTGATTTTAATAAAATATCCACACAAAAAATCGACTTCTACAGTTAAGCTTGCTATCTTGCCTATTCCGATGGAATTACGTCTCCCCCACGAAGTGACTCATTGTTGTTGGCTCGTCTATCCATCCATCCATCTGTCCATCACAAATCTTGTCAGCACTCCTCCTAAATGGTTTGTTGGATTTTGATGAAACTGTACAAATCAAAGTATGAGGTCCAGTTGTGTGTATCTGAATTTGAGGTCAGTAGGTCTTGGTCACCATGACCCGAAATTAAACACCTGGACCGCGCTACTCCTCCTAAAAGACCTGTTGGATTTTGAAGAAATTTTATATCAGTACGATGTCTAGTTGTTCATGCCAGATTTTGATAATAAAAACCTTTTCGGCACTGTCACTCCACTTCCCCGAAAGCAAATCTCATGAAACTTCATGGGAATACCTGTGGCGAGTGGATGACCCCCTTTAGATGTTGAGGTCTGCAGGTTAAAGATCAAGATCATTATGACCCGATAATGAAACACTGTCCTCTCCTCTTCCTGAAGCAAATCTCATATTACTTTTGGTTTTTCATGTTACCTTAAAAATAACATATACAGGAAATGTGCACAATTTCTTAAAGGCAATGTAGTGACATGGCCCAACAGCTCTATTATTAAGAGTTCTGATAGTGACACAGCCAAACAGCTCTATTATTAAGAGTTCTGATAGTGACACTGCCAAACAGCTCTATTATTAAGAGTTCTGAAAAACTTGGAAAAGGGTGAAAGAATTATTAAATTCAGATGATAAACGAGACATCAAGTATATATATTTTTCATACAGTTGCTGTAGTTTTATCCAAAAATGCACCCTCCACTATCGATCATCTTAACAAAGTTGGCAGCGGGGGTAGACATCTGTTTTCAAAAAAAACACACTCTAGTTTTTTCTTTGTATCTCTTTATGATGGACATTTATAATAGTGTAATCAAGGATAAATACACATTCTTCACATGTATTCTTCGAAAAAGATGGCGGCTTTTCGGTTTTTTAGTTTTTCAGTTTTACTGCCGAAGACCAGACAAGCTTATGGAATGGCACATTGTCCATAGTCATGTGTGTTAACTTTGTTTACCTTCATTTTCAATTGATCTTTACCAAACTTTGTAAGGGTCTGTATATTAATGAATGAGTTCGTGAGATGCATGTATTTGGCAAAGTAAGTCCATTTAGCGTGCCGATCAATTTTTAGCCATATTTGAGCTAAAGGCCGCTTTGGCTCATTTTCATTCAACCAACCAACAGCAATCTTACAAAATGACAAACAAGTATTCCATTTTATGCACTTATCAACTTGCTTGAATTTGTTGTCAGAGCTAAGGGCCACTTTTTCTATACATTTCCCTATATCTTTCTATGTAAACTAGGTAGCTATCTTGGATCACCTTGTATATATACACTAGATTCTCACCTACGCGAACTGGGTTTGAATCCCAGACTGGGAAGTATGCGAGATGGTGCAATGGTCACCAAATCCAAACCGGACAGGTAAGTTCCAATAGTTTGTTATATAAAAGATAACAAACATAAACATTTAGAATTTTTATTCATAAATTATCCATCATAAATAATCCCTATATAAATATACACAATAAAAGGTAAATTACAATATTTGCATTAAAAATAGTCAAAGGCGACAAAATTTACCCTCAAAAACAAATACAAATACCACAGGGACATGTAAGTGTTCCCTTGTAACAAGTTCAGTTATACTCTGTCCATCGTAGATGTTCTTCAATATTGCAAAGAAAAGTTTAAAACAATTGTAAGTTTTCATTTCTACAGGATATTGCATCACTATACATGATATTATATCAAACTATACAGGATATTGCATCACTATACATGATATTATATCAAACTATACAGGATATTGCATCACTATACATGATATTATATCAAACTATACATGATATTGTATCAAACTATACATGATATTGTATCAAACTTGTACTATATACTGTATAGCTGGTTATATCTGCTGGTATTTCAACTTGGTTAAAGGCATTAATAGGCAGAGACAACTCCAAAAATAAACACCTATAAAATACCCCTCTGCCTACCCCTCTAACAGGATCTGCAGAATTCTTTGCCCGGGACTAAAAGAAATACTGTCAGAGTTTAATATTTCATATCGGAATGTATAATATACTTTTTTGTATAATATGAAATAAATGTATATAAAAAGTTTGCACATAAAATATGACCAGAGTCAAATGCACCTGGCTCTGCTCGAACAAAAAAGAAATGATTGTATAACAAAATAATGCACAAACTAGAACTATCACTGAATACCCCCGCTTAAATTCTAAGTAAAATAAAGGGCCATAATTCTGTAATAAATTAGGCAATCAATGGGTGATGTACAGGGACATAAGGTATTCAGTTGTTATGTGTATATGAAGTTTGGGAACAAAACATTCAAAACTGTTTGAGGTATGCAAGTAATAACAAGAGAAACGTATGTTGTCGTTAAAGCCGCGTTTTCCAAAATGGAATTTGAATAGTGTATGCAAGATGTTCACAACATATTTTAGTTTCTTTTCAACATTCAGTATTTGTGATACCAACTTTTTTCAAGTTACTGACAAACTGGACGTAAACTTAAAGCAAATTCTAAGTAAAGAAATGTGACTTATTATGAAAATATTCAAAGGGGATAATTCTGAAAATATTTTGAATATTTTTAGTAAGTGACCTTAACCCAAATGACCTCAAATGCAATCACAAGCTTCCTTTTCGTATAAGCTATCTATCCAGAAAGTTTCATGCCAATATCTCATTCCTAACTGAAGTTATTGAACGGGGGAAACCATTTTTTTATTTTTAGTAACAATGAACTTGATCTAACAAGTTATTGAACAGAAATTAGTAACAGTGACCTCGACCTTGATCCCAGTGACCCCAAATGCAACCCCAAACTTTCTCTTCATACAAGCTACCTAATCAGAAAGTTTCATGCCAATATCTCATTCCTAGTTATTGAGCGGAAATAAAACCTAGAACTATCACCGCTTAAATTTTAAGTCAAATATGGGGCCATAATTCTGTAATCAACAATGGGTGATGCAGAGGGACATAAGGTCATCAGATGTTATGTTTATATGAAGTTTGGGAACAACCCATTCGAAAGTGTTTGAGGAATTTCAAGTGAGGAAAATGTATTACACGATGGGACAGGACAAAAATGTGATGCATGAATGGGACGCAACGCGACGGGACTGACAACGTGATTTCTATATAGCCCCCACTTCACTTTGTGAAAGCGGGGTATAAATATTTTTTTTGAAATAAAAATCCTAAAATGGTGCCTGCATTAATGACTGTTAAACTTGACATCTGTGACTTGCTTTATGGTGTCTGCCGGACTGGTCACTGTGTATCCAATTGTTCGAGAATCTTCAAATATCTCATGGTCATTACCTCCCTGAAGGTAAACAATAAAGAAGGTGTATATACTGTAAATTACGACATTCCTTTTAATGTAATTACCTTTAAATCATGTTTATTAAGTTCATGATCAAATTTAATATTTAAACCATTCTTTTGTTTTCAAAAGAGGCAGTAAAATTAAAACAGCCATGCTTAATTTGGAGCTAAATGAACAAGTGTGCTTGAGGATGGTCTACCAACTGCTCAACTGTATTAAAAGATCAGTCAAGTGCTCATTGTTCACAGATTGGGGCAAATGTTTCAGCAAAAGGTTTTATAACATTTACATGAATAATTTTGACAATATGTACATAAATTATCTATCACTGGAATTAGTTAATAATACCATAGTTTTGAAAATCGGCGGAGAAACAAATATTTTACAGTAAAAACACTTTTTTATAGGATTTTTTCCATGTAACCTCCTCATTACTCAGACAGCAGAATATTACGAAATCTCTAATAACTTCAGTTAGCTTTAATTCAGCTGCCTTTGGCAGCTGACTCTTATATGACTTTTAAATGTGCCTATGGTTAACAGACTGTGACTCATGTAAGAGGCAATACGCCTGCTTTACAACTTGAATTCCTAGAGAACTCGTCTGAAAAACTTGAATGATATAAACACATATTTTGTAATGTTGAAAGGTTACCATTTCACTTGCTGAAATGGCATTTTCGTAAACCAGTCTACTGAATGTAGCATGTAATCCATTCGCAACATCTCGTACACTGCTTTGCGGGATCCCGAAGAATGACGGGATTGGCCGAGCGTTCACGATTGGCATGTAATCATTACTATTATATGTATATTAGCGACGAAACATTCAGAAGTCTCAGTGGTGCGGTTGGTCGAGGCGCCGTGTTAGTGCCCACGAAGGTAGGGTTCAAGCCTGCTGATTTCCTTCTTTTCTTTTTTTTCATTGGTTTATATTATTCCTTACATTTTTCACTTTGATAACGCAATCTTATGGTAACAGTGAACAGTTTATATGTGTTGTAATGTACACTATAACGCACACGTGAACAATTGTATTTCTGTGGTGATGTGTACTTCTAGCACGTCGAATTATAAGGTAATTGTAATCAATATGTAAGGCATGTCAAGGTTTTTTGAACAGAAAGAAGCGAGGTCGCCACATTGATTTAAATGCTTGGTAGGAAGAACTGATGGTAAAAATCGAGAAGAATGTAAGAAAAAACGGTTGTGGCGTGTTTATGTCTCCGTGACAACATTTATTTTTTTCAATATTGTTTTAACACCCGTGACTTGATATATTATTATGTTAACTTCTTGTCTCTCGGCAACTATTTTACGCTTGCGTAAAACCTTGCTTGTATTTATGTGATACAGCTTTCAGCATGTCTTAATTTTGATTTACATTATTAACGGAAATCCAAAACAAGAGGTCAATGACCTTGAAGCTCTACTGATTGATTTTGATTTCAGGAAGTAGTCGCTACAGACTTGTTTTTTGAAAATCTATTTTTAACCGTGGCGGCCATCTTGAATTTCCGGCCGACCTGAAATTTTGCTAAGATCAATAAGACATTAAGAGCAACATTCCTGTGAAGTTTCATGAAAATCCGTCAGGTAGTTTCAAAGAAGTAGTCGCTACAAGTTTTCATTATATAACTCTATGTAAACAAAGCAGCCATGTTTAAGGTCAAATCAAAACGATTTTCGACAAGGACCAACATCATGTCATACTGATCATTTTAGAAAAAGTCCCATATCAATATCTCTTATTGTTTTGAAGAAGTAGTCGCTACAAACTTATTTATTTTAAATCTATTTTTAGCTGTGGCGGCCATCTTGAATTTCCGGCCGACCTGAAATTTTTCTAGGATCAACTAGACATCAAGAGCAACATTCCTGTGAAGTTTCATGAACATCCGTCAAGTAGTTTCAGAGGAGTAGTCGCTACAAGTTTTTACTATATAACTCTATGTAACCAAAGATGGCCACTGGCAGCCATGTTTAACGTCGAATCAAAATAATTTTCCACAAGGATATACATCATGTCATGCTGATCATTTTAGAAAAAGTCCCATATCAATATCACTTATAGTTTTCAAGAAGCAGTCGCTACAAACTTATTTTTTAAAAATCTATTTTTAGCTGTGACGGCCATCTTGAATTTCCGGCCGACCTGAAATTTTGATAGGATCAATTAGACATCAAGAGCAACATTCCTGTAAAGTTTCATGACAATCCGCCAAGTAGTTTCAGAGAAGTAGTCGCTACAAGTTTTTACTATATAACTCTATGTAAACAAAGATGGCCGCCGTCAGCCATGTTTAACGTTGAATCAAAACGATTTTTGACTAGGATCAACATCATGTAATGCTGATCATTTTAGAAAAAGTCCCATATCAATATCACTTATAGTTTTCAAGAAGTAGTCGCTACAAACTTATTTTTTAAAAATCTATTTTTAGCTGTGACGGCCATCTTGAATTTCCGGCCGACCTGAAATTTTTCTAGGATCAATTAGACATCAAGAGCAACATTCCTGTAAAGTTTCATGACAATCCGCCAAGTAGTTTCAGAGAAGTAGTCGCTACAAGTTTTTACTATATAACTATGTAAACAAAGATGGCCGCTGGCAGCCATGTTTAACGTTGAATCAAAACGATTTTTGACTAGGATCAACATCATGTCATGCTGATCATTTTAGAAAAAGTCCCATATCAATATCACTTATAGTTTTCAAGAAGAAGTCGCTACAAACTTGTATTTTAAAACTCTATTTTTAGCTTTGGCAGCCATCTTGGATTTCACATCAACATGAATTTTTGCTAGGATCAACTAGACTTTATGGGCAACATTTCTGTAAAGTTTCATGAATATCCATCCAGTAGTTTCAGCTGTGAAGTCGCTACAAATAAAAGTGTACGGACAGACGGACGAACGGACAGACGGACGCAAACGCCGCACCACGGCATAAGCTCTGCTGATCTCTGATCAGTAGAGCTAAAAAACAAAAAAAAAACAAAAAAAAATGCCCTATCAAAAACAACTTTTGTATGTGAAATTTTATTTCTCAAATGAAAACGAGATCTATTTATAATTTACTATAAAAAAAAATAAAATTAAAATTCTAAATACCTGTGCAGTTTTATCACCAAAGAAATGCATATGTTTAAATCCATCTTTCTCCAGGAACTGCAGACAGAATGTTTTGTCCCAGCCAATAGGGAAAATATCTATACTGATCTGACCACCAATAGCGAAGTTGAGCCCAGAATCTGCAAACTCTGTCTTCAGGGCCGTCCTAAACTTGTCACGGACACCATGCTCCTATAGGACAAACATCAACCATGATAATGAATGGAGTTGTGTATTGCATTCAATACATTCCGCATTATAATAGGCATTTAAAATAGGCATTAAGAATAAAGACGTCAAAGAGTGCTTGAGGATGTTCTACCAAGAGTGTTGGGGATGGTCTACCAAGTGTGCTTGGGGATGGTCTACCAAGAATGCTTGAGGACGGTCTACCAAGAGTGCTTGGGGACAGTCTACCAAGAGTGCTTGGGGATGGTCTACCAAGAGTGCTTGGGGACAGTCTACCAAGAGTGCTTGGGGACAGTTTACCAAGAATGCTTGAGGACGGTCTACCAACATAGCTTGAGGTTGGTCTACCAAGAGTGCTTGGGGATTGTCTACCAAGAATGCTTGGGGACAGTCTATCAAGAGTGCTTGGGGACAGTCTACCAAGAATGCTTGAGGACGGTCTACCAAGAGTGCTTGGGGATGGTCTACCAAGAGTGCTTGGGGACAGTCTACCAAGAGTGCTTGGGGACAGTCTACTAAGAATGCTTGGGGACAGTCTACCAAGAGTGCTTGGGGACAGTCTACCAAGAATGCTTGGGGACGGTCTACCAAGAATGCTTGAGGACAGTCTACCAAGAACGCTTGGGGACAGTCTACAAAGATTGCTTGGGGATGGTCTACCAAGAATGCTTGGGGATGGTCTACCAAGTGTGCTTGAGGACAGGCTACCAAGAGTGCTTGGGGACAGTCTACCAAGAGTGCTTGGGGACAGTCTACCAAGATTGCTTGGGGATGGTCCACCAAGAATGCTTGGGGATGGTCTACCAAGTGTGCTTGAGGACAGTCTACCAAGAGTGCTTGGGGATGGTCTACCAAGTGTGTTTGGGACAGTCTACCAAGAGTGCTTGGGGATGGTCTACCAAGTGTGCTTGGGGACAGTCTACCAAGAATGCTTGGGGACAGTCTACCAAGAATGCTTGGGGACAGTCTACCAAGATTGCTTGGGGATGGTCTACCAAGAATGCTTGAGGATGGTCTACCAAGATTGCTTGGGGATGGTCTACCAAGTGTGCTTGAGGATGGTCTACCAAGTGTGCTTGATGATGGTCTACCAAGAGTGCTTGAGGATGGTCTACCAACATACATGTGATACTTTTGATGCCACAATCTGGGAGATTTAAGAATATTTAAGGGAGATTTTTCCAAAATTTGTCAGGTTCTACAAAAGTAAGGTATAGTTGAAGTTTTTATCAAATATTTTCATACATTTAAACGTTTTAAGGCATTTGATGATAAAATAAAGTAGGAAATGTTATTTAAATATTCCTTCTTGTCCAAGTCTTATTCTTTTTTGAATGAGCAAATTCCAAATTATGGTCTTTTGATCCACTGCCAAACTGCTGGACTGGAGTTGAAAATGGCATGACGTCAAATGTTGTCTGCACCCATTGAAATGGTTGCTATGTTATTATTGGCTGAGGCCTGATTTAGTTTCATAAATAAATGTCGCTTACACATCATGTTAAATAAGATTCACACAATAACAAAATAACTCAGTACCTTGTCAAACGCCACAAACTGGAGTCTCTCTTCTTGTGAACATGATCGTCCAACAGGACAGATATTGATCATACTGCTACGGAACTCTACAAATGTACCCCTGAAACACAGAAATGGACAGAAATTAAACCCTGAAACACAGTACGTTATCTAAATGAAATGCAATGATATGGTACAGGAATTGCATATTATTATTTGTATTTTAACTAGGAATTTGTTTTGTTGCAAACATTGTAATAAAACCACTGATAAAATACTGCATATTTTTCATTTATTGTATATGTAGAGGATATTTGTTATTTTGGAGTGAATGACAGATTTTATAATATACTTTCCAGTGAAATAGTGGATTTTATGATTAAAATAAAACCTTATATTTTCATTGTTTATATTTTACATGTGAAAATATAATATATTATATATTTTCAATCAAAATGACGTCATGCAACTGTTGACGTTGTTGACGTCATTGACGTCATTGTGTTGGCGCATTGCATTTCCTGAATAAATTTCCAGGTTGTGAGTATATAATTAATAGAATATTTGTTGTTTTGACGTGAATATAGGATTTATATTCATCTCGATTGAGAAAATATTTTCTGACTTCTCGGTGAAAATAAATCCTATATTCACTCAAAACAAACAAATATCCTCTATTTATTTCATCGAAAAACTTTATATTTTCACGAATGCGAAGTATGAGTGAATATTAAGTATGGAAGTTTGGTCACTTCTCGATGAAATAAAATCTGTTATTCGTGACAAAAATCTGTTATTCACGACAAAACAACACATTTTCTTTGTATTTTATGCTTTATAATCAAAGCGTACTGCAGTATGCAGAAATAAATAAATATATACGAGGGGTTTTCGAAAAGGAACAGGAAAAATGCCATAACTTTTGATTGAGTAGGACCATTTTTATGAAATTTCACACAAGGGTACCTTAACTCATCACAGATATGTTCTATGAACATTGCCATAGTGAAGCTAGTAAACGCATAACTTATGACAATGTAAAAATGTTCATAGAACATATCCGTGAGGAGTTAAGGTACCCTTTTGTGAAATTTTATAAAAAATGGTCCTCCTCAAACAAAAGTTATGTAATTTTTCCTGTTACTTTTTGAACACCCCTCGTGTATGATGACGTCATTGGCTTAGTATGATAAAATTGCTGTTTTCAATTCCCCATAACTTCTAAACTACTTAAGTGATTTCAATAATCTAAGATTCATTTTCTTAGTTATTTCCAGTAAAATGATATAACGTTCTGAAAAAAGCAGTTTTTGAAGAAAAAAAATTACCAACTGACATTTTTCCCTGTTAATGACAGAAATTCTGAAATACTTGAGACCAGTTTTAAAAACTATATCTCATGTTCTACCAGTTTTAAAAACTATAACACATTTTCTTATTATTTCAGCATTTTTGTCATTAACAGTGGAAAATGTCAGTTGGTAATTTTTTTCAGAACGTTATATCCTTTTATTGGAAATAACTAAGAAAATGAATCTTAGATTATTGAAATCGCTTAAGTAGTTTAGAAGTTATGGGGAATTGGAAACAGCAATTTTATCATTTAAAAAAAAAGAGTAGTTTCATCAGTGAAAAAATAAAACTATATTTCACAATATGAAAAATCACTTTTATTTCATTGCTAAAATCCACTATTCAGAACTTTCACATCTGGTCAGTTTCCGGTAGGTTGAGATATTCAGTAGGTGAAAGGGGTTTACTTGGACTTTATCCTCAACCTCTATATGAAAAATGAAAATATTAGATCATGATTTAAATTAAATGTATACATGTAGGTGTTTTAAAATCAGGTAACACCCAAAGAAGATACAAAGATGTACACAAAAAATAAAGTTTTTAATATAATTATCAAGTGCTACAAACTAGTTTTATAAAGGGCTAAAGTCAGTTGAGCTCCAAAGATAAACACCGAGTTTACCCCCTACCAGAATGTGGAGGTCTTTTATTTTATTGATCACTGATTGGTCAAATTATTTTGATGATGTCATGTGAAAGTTATGAATTTCACTGCTAAGTATAAAATTAATACAAGTATGTGCTTTTATATGTTATAGCTCTGTTTTGAACTAAATATTAAAAATAATATACATTCAATTTAACTAGTGACCCAATCTATGCTATAAAATGTCAGCTTATGCATGACGTTATATACCCACAGTTAAGATGACTGCGTAAGTCTGTCATCTGATCTAGTGTAATACATAGCATTCAGCTTTCAAAGTTAGGCCTAATTTAGCTTGTCTTGTAAGGTCAGACCCATCACCTACCATTAGTTGATAGTGTAGGGTCAGACCCATGGTTTAGCTGGCAATGTAAGGTCGGACCTAACATTCAGCTTTATAAGGTTGAACCTACCGTGAAAGGTTGGACCTACCACTCAGCTGTTACAAGGTAGGACCTACCATTTAGCTGGTAGTGAAAGGTTGGACCTACCATTCAGCTGTTATAAGGTAGGACCTACCATTTAGCTGGTAGTGAAAGGTTGGACCTACCATTCAGCTGTTATAAGGTAGGACCTACCATTTAGCTGGTAGTGAAAGGTTGGACCTACCATTCAGCTGTTACAAGGTAGGACCTACCATATAGCTGGTAGTGAAAGGTTGGACCTACCATTCAGCTGTTGTAAGGTAGGACCTACAATTTAGTTGGTAGTGAAAGGTTGGACCTACCTTTTAGCTGGTAGTGAAAGGTTGGACCTACCATTCAGCTGTTGTAAGGTAGGACCTACCATTTAGTTGGTAGTGAAAGGTTGGACCTACCTTTT
>JAWPHD010008879.1:0-110094 GCA_037043455.1 Cyrtodaria siliqua | reverse complement strand
ATCACCCCGGCGTCGGCGTCCTGCATCAAGGTTTGCGTGTTAGCTGTGTTTACAAGTCTATGTTTCTAACATTTCTTATCCTAGCACAACACATTTGGCTATTATTTTAAGGGCTGCATAAGCAAGTTTGGTTCCTGTAACCCATGTGCTCCCATGATTCTGATAACACTTAAAATGTGTATATTTCACATCAAATGTTCCGTGTAAGAATGTTTACAGGTCTATATCGCTTACATTTCTTGTCCTAGCTCAATTAAATTTGCGAATTGGTTTCTTTTAGTATGTTGTAAAGGGTTGCGTAAGTGGTTTTGTCTTCTGTAAATTATGGGCTCCCATGCAACGCAAATTGTGATGGCCCATTAAATGTTCAGTAAAGGCAGATCAAGGTATGCGTGCAACTGTTGTATATACATGTATATATAATTCTGGTTGGGACTTCTTTCTTATTCATACTTCACCGATATTGGGTAATGGACTCCCTCCTCCCCGCCCCCCTCCCCCCATGCCCCGTTTTTTTTTTTTTTTTTTTACATATTTATGTGTTGTTTTGGTCAATTCTTACACATATATCTATGTTGCCCCGCCCCACCCGGCCGCCTCACCCCACCCCTCCACCACGCCCCTCCCTCCCACTCGAAAAATAAAATGAATTGATATCTAAACAGTCCCGCAATATTAACACTGCATTAACAAACGACTGACATCTTTTGGCTGTAGAGGATAATAGCTATATGCATAATTCCTGCTTCAGTACTTTTGCTGTGTCTATTTTGAGATGCGAGTATATTGCCAACTACTGTGAGAATATAAATTACAAAGTATAGAATATCAATGGATCGAGAATAGAATTCAAATTGAATATAGAATACAAATTGAACGACACAGACTACAAATGACATACTATACAATACAAATAGAAATATATATAATACACACGTGATAAAGTTTTGACTAGTGCAAGGTGTGGCTTAGTATCTACAGTTTAGTCCAGAATGAAGAGTACTCGTGTGAACAAGGTTTTATATGACCAGCAGGCCTGGAATTCACCAACCATTTTTCAAACGATTCTTAGACTTGAGCCCAAGTACTGAAATTTCGTTCACAAATATTTCCATGACCTTCAAAGATAAACAATTGTAAGAAGTCGCTACTTATTAGTATGTATCATATCTATACATAGCAGCTTGTTGTGAGCGTTTATTCTGTAAACTTATAGAACTATTAGAGATTGAAATTTGCATACTGGAGCTCAAGTCTAAGAATGTTCTCAAGAATGGTTGCTGAATTCAAGGCCAGATCATAGTTACTCTGACCTTTAATATAAAAAAACAACAGTTACCTAACAGACGGTGCACGACGGGCAATGAATAATCTTAAAAACTCTCTTTGGTTCTGGCCAGTATATATATAATAACACCTCCATAAAGCACGATGTGTTTTTCTCCAGGAATAGTTTACATTGTGAATACTAGTATATTAATATCAAGTTGAGGCGCCTTTGACCTCTGGACCAAGGTCAACGTCAACATTCCGTTGAAACAAGGTCACCGTTCATTCTTGTACGTCAACAGTTATCGCACTGAATGGATGGTGGTTTGCGTCATTTTCAACACATGTAATGTTATATATGACTGTCGATTTTTTGTTTGATGTTCTTATACATCTCTGCATATGAAATCTTGGCAGATATGAGAATGTTTTACAGTGCCAATTATTTCCTATGTCTCTCAGTCCTTGATTGAGATTTGGAAAAACATCATGTAAAGCTGACTGGATGAAAAAGAAACAGATTCTGGAAATGGTCAAGAAACTTGTTGCATGTACGTTTTCTTTATTTGATAATCTTTAGTTGGTGCAGTGTATGAGCGTTATTTGCATACATGCGTATTAACTTGTCTTACTTATCATTTACAGTTGTCCCTGTGATGATATAGAAACAATTTGTTAATTTATATTCTTTAAACATTTCATATATTGAAAGTATCATGACGCTTCCTTTTTGAAATGAAAATGTGTGAAAAATGTTTGGCAGCTTTTGCTCTAAAGCATAAAAAAATACTAGTTGCCTAAATACATATAATAGGATCTGCTAGATGAAGTGCTACAAAAGCCTTGTAAGCTGCAATTTCCATACTACTTGCTTAAATACATGTAATAGGACCTGCTAGGTGTAGTGCTACAAAAGCCTTGTTTCATTATTTTTCCAGTTCTTTGATATGTACAAAACCATTTTTTTATATTTTCCTTAAACTGTTGATTTTATGTTTTAAATTGGATACCTTCACCTTATGGTAGTCTTTGTTAATAATTCTAGCGTGTGTAGTTACACTGCTAATTGTTATGCTTTTAAATTGTATAAATAATGCTATAATGTGAGGTGCACCCTAGAACCTGGTTTAAACCCCAGCAGCCATTTTGCCACTGACCGTTCCAAGGCGGTAGCCCTACTTTTGTGTTTGTGACGTCATATGCCTTTATTATTACTATTGCCATTCATGATGTCTTTTTGCGTGTTTTAGGGTTTACTGTGTTCTGTGAAAGCTGCATTTCATGTTCGATCTTTATACTTACTTTTGTTAAATGGTCATGTTTATGTTGGAATTGGATCTAATAAAACTGAATCATCCACTTCCAGGTTGACAGTTTGCTGCAGTGTGAAGCAGGCTTGAGGCATCATGATGTACAAGTGGCAAGTAAATGTTTTATGCACAACATGGGCAATGAGGTAAGAGTTTTAATACACAAATAGTCCTACTATCCTACTTTTTGATGTGTGAAATCCTACTTTTCCCCTACTTTTTGGTAAAAGTTAGCCCTACTTTTCCCCTACTGTTTTACTGAAGGTCACTTGATAGCCTGTAAACGGTTAAAGATGTGTGTTTTGGCAATGTCAAAATAAACTGATCAGTATATCAGTTCATTACCAAGTTAATGTTGCATAGACACACATTGATACTTAGTCTCGGCCAGCCAGACCGTATCATGCATATGTCTTACTTGCAGATATGTCCTGGTTCTGATCCGTGTAGCATAGCGTAACGAAGAAATCAGAAGCGGGCCGGGTGACCGAGGCTAATTGATACTATAACATTTCTTTCAAAAGTTAGCGATGCTTTATTTGTTATCTGTATTTATTGAATTAATAACTATTCGTTTTTACACACAGACTGACAATTGCATGGGCCACATTAGTCCAGTTAACCTCCCTGTCTGGGTAATATGTTCCCAAATAATTTTTCAAGTCAACTTGTTTTGAATACTAAGTTCAATGATACGCAGTATAAGTCTGCTGGTACCCCGAAATCACACTCATGATTGCAGGGTTAGCCACATCGAAAACTATTTCCAGGGGCGTAGCGTGACTAAAATCTCAGTTACTCACGTGGGTAGATGCGGAAGTGGGTCGTACGTGACTTCTGGTGCATTTTAGGGTCAGCATGTACCCACCCCATTAGACTCACCTTTTTATTGCGTTTTTCGATTTTTATTTTTTGAGCCTTCGTTTGAAAAGTTTACTCACGTGAGTAAATGAGTATGGCACGCTACGCTCCTGCCAGGGGAGTAGAGTGACCAAAATCTCAATTACTCACGGGGGTTAGGTGCGGCGGGAGGGGCCCTTTTTATTGCGATTTTCGAGTTTTTCGAGTTTTTACTTTTGAGTCTTCGTTTGAAAAGTTTACTCACGTGAGTAAATGAGTATGGCACGCTACGCGCCTGATTTTCCATTCCAATCAAAACGAAGAGTTATGCGACAGGGCGAAAGCTTAGAACGGTAATAAAAACGACGGCCTCGGCTTATTCACTACGATTATCTATACACTGAAATGCATACATATACAAACCCAGCATCCAATCTCGGGTTAATATACAATATATTGGTTTTCGATTACATAAACGACAAAACTGGAAATAAATGAACAATAATAAAATACATACAGAAATATATTACAATGTTGGCGAAATAGATTGTACTGAAGTTGGAGATTACGTGTCTAGACGCCTGATACAATCCAATACTTAAAAGAATCAACTGTCACCCACTGCGACCGTAACGAGTTTTTTTAGAGGACAGTCTTGTTGGTAAAAGCCACATGCAAGTATTTTACTTACTATTTTCGAATTCAACCAAATGCAAATATCACACACTAAATTTATTGCGTAAACAAACTGAAATGCAGATGTTTTCTTGACCAAAAGCAATAGCAGTGTAAACCCATGTGCCTATGACCGGAAAAAGATATTGGTCGTCTTTATTTATAAAGATGGCTGAAAGAAATTCTGTAACATATACGTCAAAATGGCTCGAGAACTTAATAATAAACCCTATTTGTTTCCTATTACGACATATATTTATAAGGACTATGTAGCTTATAAACGGTAGTCATTGTTAAACACGTATGGAAGAAAAAAAAACCGTTTTAAATGTTCCGATGATTCTTCGATTATGGCGCAGGCATAGCTAATGTAACAGGTTTCCATTGGTTGCCCTTGTATTGATCCATAACTAGAACCATATAAACATAATACATTTCAATTTTTATTGCTGGGTAGTTAATTAAATAATAGCACGAAACGATTATAGCCAAACGGTGATTTATTGCAAACATGTCACTCGTTTCAGTAAACACTGATAAAACGAAGGCATTTAAGGCCCATCAAGTACAGACCAACGTCAATATACTGATTCTGTTTCATATTGTTCTTAATTAAACCACGGACACATGAATGCATGAATAGTCTCTAACATGCAATGCAACAAATAATGTAGGAATGAATGAATGAATGGTGTTTTACGGCACGTCGACACATAAATCGGTCATATTGTGCGCAGAAACCGACGAAAGATGAAGAAATGAAGTAGTTATTAAAAATTAATGTAAATATATAAAGATAAAACCACGGGTATATACACAAGCAAATATATATAAGAACACATCACAATGATTTATACAGTCTGATTTCTTTCAGGAAATCTAAAACAAGACTAAAACAAGACTTAAATCTATAGTATCAAATAACTCGTTCATAGTATTAACATTGTAGTACATTTGACGCATAGGATCAATGTCTACACATTCCAACAAGAAGTGTTTGACCGTTAACGGGGCAAAGCAGGGTATACATTATGGTAATTGCTCAACTTGTAATAAATATGAATGAGTATAACGTGTATGCCCTATCCTGCACCGGGCTAACTTGGGTCTACTAGAAGAATGCCATTCTCCAAATAACGGTTTAATTGAATGGAGTTTACTGTCAACTGACAAATCAAGCGGCTTGCCAAGAGTTACGATTATATGTGTTAATACAACTTTTAAAATCGGTATAAGGTAATTTGGCATTAGACATATGTAAACATAATGCTGCTTTAGTAGCACTATCAGCTCTATCATTACCACGTATTCCTACATGGCTTGGAAGCCAGCAGAAAATAATAACATTACCAACTATAAGAGAATTGTACTTTTGTAAAAGTCGAAGCACAACTGGGTTGTCATGTTCATATTACTTAGGGCTTGAAGAGATGAAAGGAATCAGAAAAGATTACAAAATGATCATCATCAGATTGCCTTCAGTTCAGCTGAAAAGATAGAGGCCTTGTCAGGCAGACGGTTCTTCATGCTGTGTTTGTGAACAACAGCTGCTGCAGCTACCTTATCTCCATCTTTCGAACCATATGTGTATATATGTTGAAAGTTACTGTATTTCGATTTAATTTCATTACATTTGCTTTGAAAGACAGTAGGGTCTTGCGAGTCGATCCATATACTATTGAGCCGTAATCCAGCTTGGATCTGATGAGATCTATAAAGTTGTAAAAGTACTTTACGATCTGCTCCCCAATTAATGTTTGCAACAACTTTAAGTAAAATAAGAGCTTTAAGGCACTTGGCCTCAAGTATTTAAGGTGTGGTATAAACGTTAATTTACGGTCGAAAATAAGACCAAGGAATTTTGTCTCATCCACTACTGGTATTGTTGACCCATCCAGTGTTAGACGATGGTCTTCATGATGTTTACTTAATTGACAAAAGTGCATACAGTAAGTTTTAGATTTAGAAAATTAAAACCATTTTCATCCGACCAGGTCTGAAGTTTATTGAGACATTGTTGAAGTTGTCTCCCAATAGTGTTCATGTTTTTTGCACGATAACATTTTACAAAGTCATCAACATATAAAGAGCAATCCACACCAGGATTGATGCATTTAACTACACTGTTAAGTTTTATATTAAAAAGGGTGACAGAGAGTATGCTGCCCTGGGTCACACCCATCTCCTGTTCATGAATGTCAGAGAGTGTTGAACCCATTCGGACACGAAACTGTCTATCATCTAAGAAATTCTCTATGTTTGGTAATCGGCCTCTTAGACCAAGGTCATGAAGATCATTCATGATACCGTACTTCCATGCAGTTGCATAAGCTTTCTCCAAGTCAAAAAATAAAAGCGACTAAATGTTCTTTCTTTACGATTATGATTCAAATCGAATGAGATTGTCTGTTGTGTCTCGTTGGCGCCGGAATCCACTTTGATACTTTGTTATCAGTTTGTTGGACTCCAGGTACCAAACGAGTCTCTCATTAATCATTCGCTCCATGGTTTTACATATACAACTCGTTAAAGCAATAGGGCGATAATTTATTGGGTCCGTATGATCATTTCCAAGTTTTGGGATTGGAATAACGATTTCTTTCCGCCAAGAATCGGAGAAGTTTCCTGTCACTCAAACCTTAATAAATATATCAAGAGGTGTAGAGAGACAGATTTCATGTAAATGTTTTAATAATTGATAATGGATATCATCAGGACCAGCTGATGTATTATGAGTCTTTTTAAGGATTTTCGAAGTTCTTTGAGAGTGAACAGTTTATTGTATTTCTCCAAATTGTTCGACTTGAAAGTTAGCTTCTTCTGTTCTTTTAGTTTCTTAGTTTTTTAGAAAATTTGGTTGACAATTTTCAGAAGGAGAGATTTTACGAAAAACTCTAAAAGTATCTATATTATTTTGAGTTGGCCCCAAGTTAAAAACATTTAATGCCGCTTTACCATCGCTGACTGCCTTTTTGCAGTCATCATCGTACCGTGGTTTATGTGGGCGTTTTGGATTTGCCGAAGTTTCTGAAATAGTTTGATCAGCTATATCTTGAAGGGTTTTGGTAAAAAGAGTAGTTGCGTCTTCGACATCCTTGAAAACGGAAGGCTTTAATTGTACTCACAAAAATTGAAACGTATCCCAATCAGCTTTGCGAAGTTTCCATCTTTGCGTTTTTTCGAGAAGTGGAGGGCCGATATTTTCAAAAATAAGGGGAAGTGGTCGCTTCAACATAGGTCGTCACCAGCACTCCACGAAAAACCCATCAAGAGCGTTGGATCGCATATTGTTAAATCAATTGAAAAATGAGAGCCTGTAGCTGGATGTAAATAAGTGTGTGATTTGCTATCATTATAAACACATAAATTGTTTTAGGCTAAGAAATCCTCAACTTTCTTGCCTTTATCATTTGTATCTTTACCACCCCAAATGTAGTTGTGTGCATTAAAATCACACAAGAGTGTAAACGGTGATGGTAATTGTGCAACTTGGTGCTTAGATCTTTAAGGTCTAGTGAAGAACTGGGCGGTACATATAAGGAGCATATTGTTATAACTCTGTGCATCGTAACACTGACAGCAACAGCTTGCAAACCAGTTTTCAACGCAACAGTTCTGTGAGGAATGTTTCGATTCAAAATAATCGAAACTCCTCCAGCAGCTTTATCACCTGTATCACAAAAAATATAGTTATACAATGAATAGTTTTTAGAAGATATCTTATCACTAGTCTTCAAGAAAGTTTCTTGAAGACAAAACGCAACAGGGGTGTGTTTACTAGTATTTAAAAGTAAGCTGATTCATCATAATAAGGTTTTAAACCTTGGCAGTTCCATTGAATGACCTTATTTGATTTTGATGTCACTACGGCGGAAGTACGGGTTTACGGCCTTTGGGGCTGGCAGAACTTGGAGACTTTGGAGACTTTGGGAGTTCCAGATGTGCTGGATCATCAACCACCACCTCCAGGTCGCCAAATCTGTTGTGCAGTACATTCGGATCATCATATCCTTTTGACTGCTTCCCTAACCCGAGAGTTTTCTTTTTTCTTGCTGTCACATCCGTGGCAGCAGTTCTGTTTGGTGGCGAACTCTTGGGAGGGTTCGTCGGATTTGATGAACTTTTGGAAGAGTTCATCGGGTTTGCAGTGCACTCTTGGTTGAACCAGTGTCCGTCGATTTCGAAATAGATGAATTGAATTGAATGTTGTTTAACGACTCATCAACACAGTATATGTTATTTAGAGCCGCCTCAGAGAGAGGGGAAGGAGTCATAGGAATCCGGGAACCGTGCCCTACTCTTATTATCGAATAGATTCCTATGGTTCTTTAACGTGCTCGGAGGATAAACCGATACACGGGACCGCCCGGTTTACGTCCCCATCCGACAGACGAGGCTAAGGGAAAGTGTCTTGCCCAAGAACACACCGACGAAACTCAGTGGTACCACGGAGGATTGAACCCGGGGCCTCCGGTTTCAATTCCGACTGCGCCACGCCAGCCCTTAGATGATGTAGATGCAGTAAGTGTAGGAGCTGTTGAGGATACAGTTGAAGAAATGAAAGGCTTGGAAGTCACAAGAGGTTCGGGAGCTACAGGAGGCTTATTTAAGAGAAACACAGTTTGAGAGGCTTGTTTTAGAGGAATTCTGAACAGAGAGTGGAATAGTAGAAGACTTGTCGGAGTCTATTGGCCAGGTTAACACGGTCTGCGCCGCGATATACCTGGTAGATGGTTTCTCACTGCTCGCATCGGCTTAAGATTTGCCAGATGGAGTGGGCGGAGTCAACACGTTTTCTAGCTTTAGGAAAAGAAATGTTCTTTTCAATCTTAACATTCTGTATTTCCTCTCGTGCTTCCACTTCGGACAATCCTTTGAGAAAGCCCGTGGGTGCCCTTGCAGTTAACGTAAGAGGCGGGAATTTTACAATTCGCGAAGTCGCCATGACCCTCCTGGCCGCAAAGGGCACAGACAGGAGAAGTTCGCTTGTATCTTTCTCATGGCAAAAGAGTTGACAGTTAAAACATCGAAGAGGGTTTGGAATAAATGGGTCAACTGGTAGAATGATATATCCAGCTTGATGGTCTTTTGAAGATTTGCATGGTGTGCTGAAAGTAAGCACAAACGTATTGGTAGGAGTGGGTTTGCCACCCCGCCTCGTACTGATGCGCGTTACCTCAGTCACACCTTGAGACTTAAAGGGACACATGGCAATCTTGATTGTTTAAAAATTAACGGCATCCCGTTAGTTTTTCTACATACATTGTATTTGTTCAATCATTAATGTTAATTATAAAAAATGTATTAAGCCATTTGTTTTTGCGTACTTTTAAGTTTTGATATTATTGCACCAATAATATATTAAAACTTATAGTATAATAAGACGAAATAGTGAATACTTAAAATTTGATTTATTTAAATGCAACCCGGGTAAAAGTAAAACTGATACTTTATATATAAATCGAGACACTCATTTCTAATACTTAAAAATTGCCATGTGTCCCTTTAAAAGTATGAGTCCTTTCTTCAAGAGTGCAGTGCTCCAGTTCCCTGGAGCTTACTACACCCTTTAAATAATTGAGTGAAATGTCAGGAATAACCAGGTCGCGTGTTTTTACGAATTAACGTTATCAAATGGTAAACAAACTTTAGAAAATCGCTTGATGTTTTTAACGACGTCATCCGACGTCAACGTCGTTTTCGCGCAAAATAATCATCAACACAAAATAACAAAATATAATGAAAAGTAATAGTCATACAATTAACGTTGATCGAAAACAATATGAAAGTATACAATAAACAGGTATTTGAATTTGTATGGCTAAATATTACTTGATAGTAAATATTACTCGCAAGCTCGTCGTCCTTTGCCAAAACAACTCGTTCCAAGTAATATTTATAGTCTAGTAAATATATGAAAATATGGACCGAACCCAGGACAAATTAGTACACAATTGAAACCAAATTTTTTCCATAGGGAAAACCACACTGAGGAAATGAAAGTAGAGAGAAATCGAACTTAAGGTTTTTGAGAAAAAATTATATAAATATGTCACCTTTTTCATGCTTTAAAATTTGTTTTTTCCCGGACAATAACACATTAAGTTATTTTTTATCATGTTTGTTAGTTTTCTGGCATACCATTAATTAACTTACTTTAAAATAACAACATATTATGAAGTAAATTGCACTTTAATGCTTTAACATATACCTAAAATCACCATAAAAGGTCTTAAACGATGTTCGATCACCCCACCCACCGCGAAAAAGTATAACCCTACAGATATCATAATTTAAACTTATCATATTGTTTAAATGCATTCTACTATGTTGTTTTGTCCGAAAAAGTGTAAATTTTTAAATAATTCTCTATATTTACAGATGCTGATGTACTATTTATATCCATCCCATAATTATGCAGTATCATAATAAAAGCCACATTTGTGTTCACTGTCCTTATATAACGATCTGGTAAACCCCTTGCTTAATAAATGTCTACTCATTTCAAGCTAAAACCCGTATCCTATGCATCTGAATATTTTTATTTGCATATGTTTCATTATACAGAAGAAATTCATATCCATATTTGTTATATATTATTATAATATATAGTTATTCATATTCAGAAGTTTCTAACTGGATTTCAGAATTCAGACAGCTGATTCCTCTACATTCATCACACATTGTTGAACAATCCAACCCGTGTCTTTTGCATGTACAATGACTAGTATGACAGTCAGTTATGCACTTGCATAAGATAACCTGCAAGAGTCTGTAAGGAGCTGGTGTTTCCTTTTCTGTTTGCAATACTAAGTTTCCCTTTTGAAATCGAGGATCGATATCAGTATTTACCAAACCTGAATATGTGGTTGTTAGATGTGAGTGGAAGTTTTGTTTAGTGAGTAACGTAATTATCACTGACAGCCATCTTCTGGAAGGGTTTAATAAATCTAAGGGAATCTAACGTTCTTGAATATTCCACAAGTTTTTATTTTTTGAAATTTTCTTTGGTTTTGGTTTTACTTTTGCAGTCTAGAAGATCTGTATCATTGCCAATCACATAATGGTTTGTTGTTCTACTGCACATTCTACAGCTGTTGTCACAATGAGCAGATCATCATCGCAGTCTGCATTTTTTGTTTCCGTTTTTTTATGTGACACTAAGTGCTCACTAAAGTGAATGAAATGATGATTATAGAATTCTTTAGAAACATTTTGTTCATATCCATGGTTATATTTGATATGAAATTCACAGTAATTCCAACAATATCCTTGTTTCTTCACAAATGTGCAGTATGTTGTGTTGATAAAAAGTCAGAATCTCCATCAAACACAAGTACCGGTACAACATGTTTTTCCAAAATTCTTGTCTAATCGTTTGATATGTTAAACCGCGAATCTATGGTATTCTCTGAAGAAGCGACCCACCATCTAAGACGTACTTTGATTGATGGGTACCTCCTGTAGTTGCTAGCTTGCCAACAAAGTTGAACATTGCCTAAGCAAATTGAGGTTTATTTGCAACCCGAATCAAACCATCTGTAACAAGTGGAAATGGTTGATGCGTGCATAACTTATACGTGAAAAGGGAGCTAGCTCTTCTCGACTTATCCTGTCTCTTGTGGCATACACACGAACGACGTTGAAACAAAAACTGTGGATCAGCTGAATGCACTTCACATCTATTTTTACAATTACTTTTGTATCAAGAGTCGCAGCCTGAACATTTTCTTGAATGAGCACGCAAGCACCCTTTCCAAGACATAGTTGATAACTTTTTGTCAAATATCCTTATAAATAGTGAAAAGATGATCCCTTGGAAGCAACACACACAAACAAGAGAGAAAAGTAGCAGACTCGGTTGTATTGAGTCTGTACATGAGAGGTAATTATAAGATGCAACATCTCTCATGCCTATAAGAATGACATTTACAATGTTGTCTTCTGTTACGCCGCTTGAAATGCTTCGTGTCATATCCATTGAAGGGTGTTCTTGCTACGACATTTTCACACATATTTTTTCATTCTTGACTTACTGTTCTCTTTGTGCTGTTCACTCGAAGTGAAGGTCACACTAGTGAATTCTTGCATAATCTTCATTGATACATGTGCACAAGCTGTCCAAGTTTAGAGAAGTCAGACATACCTTTGTAGTTCTGCCATTCCCCTTCCCCTTGTTAGGCCACCTACTGTATTTGCTCATGAGCGTTTGCTTTATCACGAGATCGGTCGACAGAACTGCCCAATAACGATCACGTACACACACTACACGAAAACCTTTTATAAAATGTGTGTACATTTCGTGATAGTCATTTTATAACCGAGACATGTTTTGAAAGTATGAATATGCAGTCTTTATGTAGAGATTGACCAGCAGCCGCAACTATGGCAACATTCTTGACACAGATTTGGGATGAAGGGACCAATTGCCAAGGAGCTCTGCTGTAATAAATGTACGTACTCTTTGCACCATGTCCAGATATTGCCAGAGTTTTGAGGTTATAGAGTTTGAAGCAGAGGATATTGGCTCAGTTTGGCATTCACCTGATCATAAACAAGTTATCGCACATATTGACTACCGTACCTTTATTTCCTTCTAAAAGTTCAATCAAAAGATTGATAGACTCGTTTGCTTCTTGACTTCCCGTTTCAGTCTCATGATTTATATCTGATAGATTCATCAAAACATTCTTTTGACATGCTAGTCTAAGGTTCCATCTCAGATTCAAGCATTTGAATTGGAAGCGGAACGTCATATATACTGAACATTATAAATGAATGGAGAACGGCTTCTACAAGCAAGTGCCAATGTGTATATGCATTTATTAATCATCGCTGTATTGCACTGGGCATTTTTAGTGAGCTAACCTTGGTTTTAAATATCATTTGAAAGACTGGTCAGGTGTGAAATTCTTTTTCAAGTATTTAGAAAATTAATCCAAATTCGGTCCAAGCTGGGATAGAACGCACGACCCCTGGATTACTAAAATAAATATAAAGGTCGGACAGAAAATGCAGTTTCACGGTAAACACCAAATAAAATGCAAAAGGATAAACATGAATGGCGATGTCAACAAAGAACAAAGGCATATGACGCCACAAACACAAAAAGGGTTGACAATAGGGTTACCGCCTTGGAACGGTCAGTGGCAAAAACCGAGGTGCTAACCATTACCCCACGGTGACACCTAAGTGCATACGAATGGCTCTTGATATGGCTTCTCAGCTAAGTCTTTTTGTTTCATAGCATGTTAAAGAACAAAAAAAATATATTCAGGATTCCTATGTATGTTTTCCTCTACCTGGGGCGGCTCAAAATAACCCTTAATGTGTTGATGAGCAGTTAAACAACATGCAATTTTATAGCGTATTTTGTGTTTAAATAAATGTAACCATTGAGTTAAATATCTTCAGTTTCACAATAATATTTCGCAATAATCAAAGACCAATGTATTGTAGACTAATTCTCAAGGAAATTAATAGATACGTGTGTTATAAGATTCGTAAATTCAATCTAATTTGACCCAGTGTGTCGTTTAAGTATGTTCTAAACTAAGTTCATTGATTGAAAACAGAGACATCATATACATGTTAATCAGATTGATATATATTTATATTTACAAAACGAAAGTATACAAGTTGTATAGTATTCGGACATGTCCTTTAGACGAAATTTAATTTACAAAATAAACCAACTATAAGAGCTTCGATTTTGTTCTATTTTCTATTGAGATCAAACTATGTCTATACATTCAGAAACAATCATAAGATTTTCTGTTGCAATTAGTCCTGGGTAAAAGTTCATATTTAATAGACTATTAGTCATACAAATTCAATAACCTATAATATTGACGTTTCCTAATACACTCAAGAGATATGAAAACGCAACACGGGAATTTCCGCTATATATTGTATGTACAATATGCTGTTTTTAATCGAATGGTACATGGCTACGTAAGACTTGCCTTTTGGAAAAAATACTAAAACAACAAATAATACAGCAAATAGTATTCCTTCAAAGTTTCATTATTAACAGAGTCCGCGTTTGGCGCAATCATGTGAGCAAACTTAGGATGCAACATTTTGCAAACTATTTACGTTAAATACAGTACTGGACTAGCTCAGTTTTTCAAAGAGCAATTTCAACATTTATGAAGTTCTTGTTACAAGGTGTAGTGTGATTAAAACGTCTACAACATCACAGTTGTGTCCTTTCTCTAATTAACTGCAACTTTTTTTTTACAAAACATCTTGGGATTTCTTTGGAATATTATGTGCAATTAAGTGTGCAGTATATACAATATATAGCGGAAATTCCCGTGTTGCGTTTTCATATCTCTTGAGTGTACATTGAAAGTAAACGGAGCTTGTAAATGCGTATGCAATAATGATAAATACTGGTAATACCAAACGTGAAATATCAGTCTGCCACCAGTTACAGTCTGCCACCAGTTACCATCAGTCTGCCATCAGTCTGCCACCAGTTACATAATTCATGTGACAAATAATCACCAAACATTTTCAGACTTTAGGTCTTCTAAGCTCTGCGTCATGTATAAGTGTCTCCGTGAGTCTTCTTAATTAGTAATCGTATAATAACTGGTATAATAGCAACATGAAACATAAATACATATCTATAATAACAGTTACACTCCTTATCCGTATTATATTATTAATAAAGTTTCTTGTTGGATAAATGGAGATAATACTTGACGTCTTTAGCACTGTCTTTATTCCTTCGATTTTGTAAAACCTGAACATTTAATCCAGTAAATAAGAATTGGCGAAACAAAAGCATCAACTAATTTAAGCGATGGTTTCGGATTTATTTTATAATTTTTGAATTTGTACACTTGAAGTGTTTTCTTTAGTTTTAGATATTTCGACTAAGATGTAACATGAAAATGTCCTAATAATTAAAAATACCTCACAACCCTTAATCTCAAACTATTCATATACTACTATATTTAGCCGTTCGGTTAGTCTTGTAGCAGAAAAGTGCCTATTGCAAACAACCATGTCGTCTGCAATAAATGGCTTTATACAAAATACCTCAATTTAATCTGTTTTGTAAATTAATTGTATGTCTTCCCGATATTTATATTTTATATATCATAGACTATGAAAAAGCATTCGATAGAATAGTCCGCTCACTTTTATGGCATAAACTTTTAGCCCAAAATGTATGGAACGTCAAACACGACTTTGATGGTCATTTTCCATTATGATGTGGTCACTTTCCATTATGATGTGGTCGCTTTACATTATGATGTGGTCATTTGTCATTATGATGTGGTCATTTGTCATTATGATGTGGTCGTTTTACATTATGATGTGGTCATTTGTCATTATGATGTGGTCACTTTCCATTATGATGTGGTCATTTGTCATTATGATGTGGTCACTTTCCATTATGATGTGGTCATTTGTCATTATGATGTGGTCACTTTCCATTATGATGTGGTTCCTTTACATTATGATGTGGTCACTTTCCATTATGATGTGGTCCCTTTCATTATGAGGTGGTCACTTTCCATTATGATGTGGTCGCATTGCATTATGATGTGGTCATTTGTCATTATGATGTGGTCACTTACCATTATGATGTGGTCACTTTCCATTAATTATGATGTGGTCACTTTTCATTATGATGTGGTTACTTTACATTATGATGTGGTCGTTTTACATTATGATGTAGTCATTTATCATTATGATGTGGTCACTTTCCATTATGATGTGGTCATTTGTCATTATGATGTGGTCTGTTTTAATTATGATGTGGTCACTTTCCATTATGATGTGGTTACTTTACATTATGATGTGGTCATTTGTCATTATGATGTGGTCACTTTCCATTATGATGTGGTCATTTGTCATTATGATGTGGTCTGTTTTAATTATGATGTGGTTACTTTTCATTATGATGTGGTCACTTTCCATTATGATGTGGTTACATTACATTATGATGTGGTCACTTACCATTATGATGTGGTCACTTTCCATTATGATGTGGTTACTTTACATTATGATGTGGTCATTTATCATTATGATGTGGTCACTTTCCATTATGATGTGGTCATTTGTCATTATGATGTGGTCTGTTTTAAATATGATGTGGTCACTTTCCATTATGATGTGGTTACTTTACATTATGATGTGGTCATTTGTCATTAAGATGTGGTCACTTTCCATTATGATGTGGTCGTTTGTCATTATGATGTTGTCTGTTTTAATTATGATGTGGTTACTTTTCATTATGATGTGGTCACTTTCCATTATGATGTGGTTACTTTACATTATGATGTGGTCATTTGTCATTATGATGTGGTCTCTTACCATTATGATGTGGTCACTTTCCATTATGATGTGGTCATTTGTCATTATGATGTGGTCACTTTCCATTATGATGTGGTCACTTTCATTATGATGTGGTCATTTTTCATTATGATGTGGTCATTTTCCATTATGATGTGGTCATTTTTCATTATGATGTGGTCATTTTCCATTATGATGTGGTCACTTTTCATTATGATGTGGTAGGTGTCTATTATGATGTGGTCATTTTCCATTATGATGTTGTCACTTTTCATTATGATGTGGTAAGTGTCTATTATGATGTGGTCATTTTCCATTATGATGTGGTCACTTTTCATTATGATGTGGTAAGTGTCTATTATGATGTGGTCACTTTACATTATGATGTGGCCACTTTTCATTATGATGTGGTTACTTTCCATTATGATGTGGTCACTTTTCATTATGATGTGGTAAGTGTCTATTATGATGTGGTCACTTTACATTATGATGTGGTCACTTTTCATTATGATGTGGTCTGTTTTAATTATGATGTGGTCAGTTTCTATTATGATGTGGTCACTTTACATTATGATGTGGTCATTTATCATTATGATGTGGTCACTTTCCATTATGATGTGGTCTGTTTGTCATTATGATGTGGTCGCTTTTCATTATGATGTGGATACTTTCCATTATGATGTGGTCTGTTTTCATTATGATGTAGTAAGTTTCTATTATGATGTAGTATGTGTGGTCACGTGGTTTTTCTTCAAATAGCGCCATCTATTGACACTGCTTGCGAATGAGAAATGGCGACAATGATAGAAATCTTAAATTTTGTTAAAGTATCCGATGAAGCTCGGGTAAGATTTTTAGAAGAAGAGGTTAGTATCTTTTCATGCGATTAACACATTGCAACAACAATTAACTATTTTACTGCGAGTTATTTGAGAAATTGTATTGCGGTGTCGAGGTAAAAAACATCATTGAAAATTCAACATGTAAATACGAAGTACGGCGTAATGACTACGGGGCTTTATAAACCCGAAAACGGCAAATAAATGTGAATTATTAACAAACTAAACGCCCAGGTACATGCTTCAGTGTTTGTTTTTACTATACCCAGTCCCACTTTGAAAAATGGCAATGAATTAGTGACATATTTTAACAACGATTGCGACCGTGGTCACTTTCTGTTTTACCGGCGTTATGTTATATTAATCCATACAGTGTTGTTTTTTCTTTTTGCTGCTTTTATAGACGTTATTGTGTCATATTCCCAATGCCAAAACATGACTTTTTTCCCAATTGAAAGAAAAAAGAAAAAACACTGAAAAGTTGCAAAAGTGTGGCAAGTATTGAATACGGAATGCCTTTAATGCATCTGTTGATCTTGGTGTACTGTAAACTGCATGAAAGATACAATTATGCAATACATGTTTTACCGTTTTGTTTCCAAATTTTATGAAAAATCCCCAATTGTGACGGTGCGGGTTATATTCTCAAAATATAAATAAAAAAAAGTGAAAGTGGCGGATCAAGGAGGAGGGGTGCGTAGTTTTCCAAAAAATTGTTGACAAGAAAAAAACAACAACAAAAAAACAACAAGAGGCCCAAAAGGGCCTGTGGACGCTGTACTGGCTAAATAAGTGTTCACAAGGCAGAAAATGGCATTTTTCAGAAAAAACGAGGGCCATCAATCCAGTGTTACTGATCCGATTTGGCTGTTTTTTGAACTTATCTTAGCTTTCATTGTTATTAACAATACGTGATGCAGTGCAAGTCTGATTAAGATCAAATAATAAATAAAGGTGCTAGATTGTTCACAAGGCAGAAAATAGCATTTTTCAGCAAAACAAGGGCCATAACTCCAATGTGACTGACACAAATCAGCTGGTTTTCAAACTTGTCCAAGCTTTCATTCATGATGATACTGAACAACCACTGCGGGGATACATGATGTATCCAGAATTGTACTGAACAACCACAGCAGTCTCAGCCAAAAAGAAAAACAATCTAGGGTACGACTAGAAGACTTAACATAAGAAATGACGTTAATCCTGGCTAATACTTAGAGGTTATATATGTATTTATATGTATTTAGAGAATTACAGATCTATCACATTGAATTTTTGTTCCCATGCTTTCCTGATAATTACATCAAATAAGCCTATTTCACACTTTTCATTGTGTCATTGTGTCTTTCTTCCAGATTCGTTCCATATTTATCATATACATGTGTCACAGACTAAAATATGGAATAGGAATTTAGAGCAGAATGGTCAAAATCTCATACCATAATGGCATTCTAATTCCATTCCATCCAAGGTTTTAGAGTATGCCGATTTACACACGGTGCATTTAAACCATACGTTTTCTACCTCGACACCGCAATACAATTTCTCAAATAACTCGCTGTAAAATAGTTAATTGTTGTTGCAATGTGTTAATCGCATGAAAAGATACTAACCTCTTCTTCTAAAAATCTTACCCGAGCTTCATCGGATACTTTAACAAAATTGAAGATGTCTATCATTGTCGCCATTTCTCATTCGCAAGCAGTGTCAATAGATGGCGCTATTTGAAGAAAAACCACGTGACCACACATACTACATCATAATAGAAACTTACTACATCATAATGAAAACAGACCACATCATAATGGAAAGTAACCACATCATAATGAAAAGCGACCACATCATAATGACAAATGACCACATCATAATGGAAAGTGACCACATCATAATGATAAATGACCACATCATAATGTAAAGTGACCACATCATAATAGAAACTGACCACATCATAATTAAAACAGACCACATCATAATGAAAAGTGACCACATCCACATCATAATGTAAAGTGACCACATCATAATAGACACTTACCACATCATAATGAAAAGTGACCACATCATAATGGAAAGTAACCACATCATAATGAAAAGTGACCACATCATAATGTAAAGTGACCACATCATAATAGACACTTACCACATCATAATGAAAAGTGACCGCATCATAATGGAAAATGACCACATCATAATAGACACTTACCACATCATAATGAAAAGTGACCACATCATAATGGAAAATGACCACATCATAATAGACACTTACCACATCATAATGAAAAGTGACCACATCATAATGAAAAGTGACCACATCATAATGGAAAGTGACCACATCATAATGGTAAGTGACCACATCATAATGACAAATGACCACATCATAATGTAAAGTGACCACATCATAATGAAAAGTGACCACATCATAATGGAAAGTGACTACATCATAATGGTAAGTGACCACATCATAATGACAAATGACCACATCATAATGGAAAGTGACCACATCATAATGGAAAGTGACCATATCATAATGGAAAGTGACCACATCATAATGGTAAGTGACCACATCATAATGACAAATGACCACATCATAATGTAAAGTGACCACATCATAATGGAAAGTGACCACATCATAATGAAAAGTAACTACATCATAATTAAAACAGACCACATCATAATGACAAATGACCACATCATAATGGAAAGTGACCACATCATAATGACAAATGACCACATCATAATGTAAAACGACCACATCATAATGTAAAGTAACCATATCATAATGGAAAGTGACCACATCATAATGGCAAGTGACCACATCATAATGACAAATGACCACATCATAATGTAAAGCAACCACATCATAATGTAAAGTAACCACATCATAATGGAAAGTGACCACATCATAATGAAAAGTAACCACATCATAATTAAAACAGACCACATCATAATGAAAAGCGACCACATCATAAGGCCAGAAAAAAACACACCTGTGTTTCTGGTTACCCGACCGTCCCTATTTTTTGGCGCCGACCCTACAGTATTTTATCAAAAAAAAAATAAATAAATAAAAAATAGTACGAAAAAGCTGGGTACGAAACGGTAATGTACGAACATATTGAGTACGAAACGCGCTAAAACCCGTTTTGGCTATTCGTATTGGAAAATGCAGCCATGGGACAGAGCAGAAGTTATGAAAAACATTAATCATGACATGCTGCCAGCAGATTTGATCTTCCATTACCACCCAGCCTCAGGAAAATTATAAAATTCAATCGTATGTAAACTCGTAATGGCAGAAAATATGTGTTTTCAATTTATTTTATTCAAAACAAACAAATTAAGAAGATATCATGAGGTTGTTTACCTTCTCTCCTTGCAAAATCACTACAAATTAACTACTTGACAAAGTTAAAGATACCTTTAACATCGTCCATAAACATGGGCAAAAAAAAAAAAAAAAAAAAAAATTTTTTACCGACCTACCTACCCTAATTTTTTCAGCAGAGTAACCAGAAACACAGGTGTGTTTTTTTCTGGCCTAATACAAAGTAACCACATCATAATGGAAAGTAACCACATCATAATAAAAAGCGACCACATCATAATGTAATGCGACCACATCATAATAGAAACTTACCACATCATAATGTAAAGTGACCACATCATAATGGAAAGTAACCACATCATAATGGAAAGTGACCACATTATAATGGAAAATGACCACATCATAATGACAAATGACCACATCATAATGCAATGCGACCACATCATAATGGAAAGTGACCACCTCATAATGAAAGGGACCACATCATAATGGAAAGTGACCACATCATAATGTAAAGGAACCACATCATAATGGAAAGTGACCACATCATAATGACAAATGACCACATCATAATGGAAAGTGACCACATCATAATGACAAATGACCACATCATAATGGAAAGTGACCACATCATAATGACAAATGACCACATCATAATGTAAAACGACAAGATCATAATGTAAAGTAACCACATCATAATGACAAATGACCACATCATAATGACAAATGACCACATCATAATGTAAAGCGACCACATAATAATGGAAAGTGACCACATCATAATGAAAGTGACCACATCATAATGGAAAATGACCATCAAAGTCGTGTTTGGCGTTCCATAAAAATGTAAGTCTTAAAATTGTAAATGCTATTAAATCTATGTACACTGTGGTAAAGTCATGTATACAATATAAGTCTGCTTTATCAGACTTTGTGGAATCGCATATCGGAGTGAAACAAGGAGATCAGAGCTCTCCTCTGATGTTGATGATGTTTATAAACGATATTGTATCAAATGTTAACTCTGATTTAGAAGACATTTTTACGATAGATGATCTTAAAATATTCATGCTTCTTTAAGCGGACGATGCAGTAGTCTTTGCTTTATCTCCCGATACGTTACACAGTCTATGTTGAACGATATAGAATCATATTGTCATACATGGAGTCTGAAAATAAATACAGCAAAATCAAAAATAATGATCTTTGAAAAAGGTCGTCACACTACATATGAGTTCATACTAAATAATATAACATCAGAAATAGTTAATTCCTTTAAATATCTTGGGATTCACCTTTTTAAAAACGGTAATTGGTTTAGAACGCAACAAAGATTGGCACAACATGCATCGTTTGCACTGCATAATCTTTTCTCTGTCTTTAATCGAATAGAATTACCCATTTCTGAGAAATGCAAGCTGTTGGACATTTTAGTGGCGTCTGTATTAAATTATAGTTCGGGAGTTTGGGGATCACATGATGCAAAAGACGTCGAACTTATACATACGAAATTTTGCAGGAAGATTTTATCCGTAAAAAGGTCGACACATCTTACAGGTTTATATGGTGAACTAGGTAAAGTTCCGCTCTATATTAAGAGAAAACTAAATATGGTAAAGTATTGGATTAAATTATTGAAATTAGAAGATAACAGTATTGCTAAGAAAATATATAAATTACAAGAAAGCGACGCAGACAATAATATATCATATAACGGGTCAAATTGGGCATTCCAAATAAAATCAATACTGGAGACGTTAGGTATGACAAATATTTGGTTACATCAATATGATATAGAACACATTTAACTATGAACTCATCCAACAAAGAATATTAGACATATATCATCAAAGCTGGTATGCAGATATAAATAATTCTAACAGACTTGTTACTTACTGTCGTTTTAAGCACGATTTTAACTAGAACATTATTTAGATATTGATATGGAGAAAAAATTTAGAATAACTCTTTGCAGATTTAGATTGTCTTCGCATAACCTCGTCATAGAAAGCGGAAGATATGAAAATATTCATAGGGATGAAAGAAAATGCCGATTTTGCAATATGAATTTTATTGAAAACGAATATCACTTTTTGCTTGTTTGACCAATTTATAGAGAATTAAGACATAAATATCTTAAACCTTTTTATTGCCGATGGCCAAATTTGAACATGTTTGATTCGCTTATGACATCAAAGTCAAAATGTACAGTTGTTAATTTAGCGAAATTTATATTCTGTGCTCTCAAATTAAGGAATAGTAATAAAGGAAATGTCCTGATGTTAAATTCTTATTTTTCATTACAGCAATTTTGAAATAATGTGCTTCTCAGTAAATCTGATATAATGTAATTGTATGTTTATTTGTTTAATATGGATAAGTGTTCATGTTCTCACTATATTCATACTTTCATGTAATTGTGTAGGCTATAAACATGTGTTGTATGTTTAATTGCTGAATAAAAATATTGTATTGTATATTGTATATTTAGTGATCGGTGGTACATTTTCAATTTCTTTTGTTTTCTTACTTAATTTTCGATTCGGTGGTTCCACTACTCCTGCCGATAAAAGGCTCTGGGTATTGTTTAACCACTCATAGGATATGTTGTCTGCTTTTTAATTTAGTCTTTTGGCTGTTACTTGTGATACGCAGGCTTCATAACCGCTGCTCCCCACTAAATTTCTTTTTGTTTATTTCGCTCTTCGCGGCAAACAATTTTATTAGATCCTGGGACCCTACACCGCAGCATATAGGGGATGATTAAAGCTACACATATTGCTATATCCACCGCCATATGCTTGCCATCTTCGGGATGGTTAAAATTCTGTACTGTTGATTTTTTATGAATATTGAGTTCTGCTCAATCCGGGGCTAGAGGTCGTGAGCGGTAGCTAGCATATTTCACTACCGCTCATGAACAATCTCAATCAAACCGAGACTGCAATATTTCGTATATGTCGTGCTCGGCCGTTTCCAAAGGTTCATTATCGTACTCTTTTCTCTGCAAAATGCAAACATAATCGGTAATATTGTCTGGAAGTCATTCTGCTCAGGGGCTATATGTTATCTAATGAGCAACTACTTTGGGTTTTTGTTTGTTTGTATGGTGCTTTACGTCATTTTCAACACATGTAAGATTATATATCGTTTTTTTGTGGTGGAGGCAGACCACCCACTTTTCCTGGGTAGAACCAGTACTGTATACCTCCCGCCATCAGTAAGAATCGACACTTCACTTTGGGTTTTGAACTGCGTAGAAGCAGAGCGAGACAGATTTATGAAATTAACTAATTATTTGCATTAATATTCGTATTAATTTTAATGTTGTTTTATGGAGTTTAATATTGTGGAAGTACCAACACATATGTTATAATTGAAAAATACTAATAATATGTTCGTTCAATGGATGTTTGTGAACGTAACACGTTTTTCGGACCTGACCTAACTTATAACACGTTTTTCTGACCTGACCTACTTATTAAATGGACATGATATATTTTTGATGAAAACGACCTTATGAATAAAATAAAGTAGACAAGTCGAACAGGCAATGTACTATTACCAGAACACAGTCGACAAAATGCACACATAAGGATTGATAATAGGGGTACCGCATTGGAATGATCAGTAGCAAGACGGCCGCTGGGGTTTAAACCAGATTTTAGTGTGCATCCAACCTCACTGTTACCATATTGTCATCCCGAAAAAACGGGTCAGTGTAAATAAAGAAATCTCCGGTAGACTACATCTTCTAACAAGCAGCATACTAGGCAACTTAAGTATAACACAACGATGATCATATCATGTATAAAGACATATAACAACACAAAACACAACATAGAAAGGAAATACTCAGTGGTGGCAGAAACCAAACAACGCGAGAATAAACAATTAATGGCACGACAAGACAAGATTGAAGACAAAAAAACACAACCTAGACGGGGTTGTTTTTGTAACAAACACATATGTCTCCCGCATGTAATAGACAGAAATTATGGATATGTACCTGTTTCACTGATCTAATTGCTACCGGGCATATACTGCTTGGTTTACTGTGATTATAGTGCAGTCCATGCCAATGAATGGTTTCATGCCCTGTTGTTACATTATAAACATGCAGTCCCATACTGTACTCGATATCCCTCAAGCGGTTTAAGAGACATATGACATTTGACCTCTAAGTTGACCTCTTAGTGTGCCTTGACCTTGAACCAACCTGGCTGAAAGTTGCGCTCTGCACGTCGTCTCATTTGTGCCAAGTTATTTCGAAATCCCTCAAGTGGTTCAAGAGATATGGAGCGGACACGAAATGTAGTGTATGACCTTCGCCCTCTAAGTGTGACCTTGACGGACGTGACTGGAAGTTGCGCTTTGCACGTCGTCTCGATATGGTGAACATTTGTGCCAAGTTATTTCAAAATCCCTCAAGCGGTTCAAGAGATATGAAACGGACACGACTTGTGACGGACAGACGGATGGACGGACATCCAAGCTAAATAAAAACAATATGTCTCCCCATACATGGGCCAAGTTTGGTTTCAGCTATGCAACGTATGTCATATTTCTTCATAAAACTTCAGAATTCTTATCTTAGAAGATAAACCACAAACGTTGTGTTAATAGTGAACGAAGGTTGCTACTTTACAAAAAGGCATTGTACTCTGGATCACAGGGGGTCGGCACGGTGTTGGGATGGTGTTTAAATGGTTTGGTATAGAGTCCTAAAACCCCAAATATCGAAAACCCATATTACTAAGTATACATATTAACAAGGGGTCCGGCTCCCAAAATGCCATTCTGTGCAGAGAACATGTATAACTGGCCAGAAAATAAAGGATTTACATGGTAATCCATTCACATAGGGGTCTATTTCAAGCTATAAAACGTGTGCATCTAAAAATCATATTCATTTGTTCATAACATGTACCACCTTTTGACACCAGACAACGGAAACGACTAATTTACACCAAAATATCTAAGTAGGAAGAGATCGCGTAACACCACGCCACCTCACTAAAACGAGCTTCCCGAGAAGGCAGCATGCAAAAACGCTTCAGCCGATTGAAAACAAACATAAAATGTTTCACAAACCTTTGTGCTTCAACTCGTGAAAGTCCATTTGTTCTATAGCGAGTTATTTTTTTATTTTACCGAACGAAATCCCAAGGCCACTGCCATATTGTTGTTGTTGTTATTTAGACTAGATCATCTAGACGTTTATTAATTTTCTTCACAAATGAACAAACGTCTAGATGATATAGTATAGAAAACAACAACAACAGCAATATGGAAGTCACCGTAGAAATTCGTTTGTGACAATCAAAAAATGTCTCGCTCTTGAGCAGTTGGACTTTCACGAGTTGAAGCACAAAGGTTGTCATTTGAAGAAAGATGCACATTTCAAGTTATAAAGAATTGATCATCTTACACCAATATACATAATTAAAGATCCTGCATTAAAAATCCGTATTTTTAAAACAATATTTTACCTTTGTTGACCATGCGGACTTGGAATTCAATCCCAGAAAGATATTCTGTTTCTATTTATGCTTTTAAATACAATTATTAATTATATTTATTTCAAGTTAACAGGTGTTCTGCCCAAACTAAGTTGTGTTAATAGTTAATGTTGGTTTGTATGTCAGCTTTTAACATATATGTGTTTTGTGTACGTTCATGAAATAAATAATGTATTATTATTATTAGTAGTAGTAGTATTAGTATTAGTATTAGTAGTAGTAGTATTTATTGTATTTATTGACTTTCACAATAGAGTTTTTCTAGTGCAGTGTGAAGGCCATGAAAAATCACCCCGCGCTACGGATCAGTAGTGTCATTATAACAATAATAACTCTTTGTGTCGTGTATTGCCCTGTTCTTTGTGTTGTGTATTGCACTGTTCTTTGTGTTGTCTTTGTGTTGTGTATTGCCCTGTCCTTTGTGTTGTGTAGTGCCCTGTTCTTCGTGGTGTGTATTGCTCTGTTATTTGTGGTGTGTATTGTCCTGTTCTTTGTGGTGTGTATTGCCCTGTTCTTTGTGTTGTGTATTGCACTGTTCTTTGTGTTGTCTTTGTGTTGTGTATTGCCCTGTCCTTTGTGTTGTATAGTGCCCTGTTCTTCTTGGTATGTATTGCTCTGTTATTTGTGTTGTGTACTCCCTGTTCTTTGTGTTGTGTATTGTCCTGTTCTTTGTGTTGTGTATTGTCCTGTTCTTTGTGTTATGTACTGCCCTGTTCTTTGTGTTGTGTATTGCCCTGTTCTTAGTGTTGTGTATTGTCCTGTTCTTTGTGTTGTGTATTGTCCTGTTCTTTGTGGTGTGTATTGCCCTGTTCTTTGTGGTGTGTATTGCCCTGTTCTTCGTGTTGTGTATTGCCCTCTTCTTTGTATTGTGTACTGCCTGTTCTTCGTGGTGTGTATTGCCCTGTTCTTTGTGTTGTGTATTGTCCAGTTCTTTGTGGTGTGTATTGCCCTCTTCTTTGTGATGTGTATTGCCCTGTTATTTGTGTTGTGTATTGCCCTGTTCTTTGTGTTGTGTATTGCCATGTTCTTTGTGTTCTGTATTGCCCTGTTCTTTGTGTTGTCTTTGTGTTGTGTATTGCCCTGTTCTTTGTGTTGTGTAGTGCCCTGTTCTTTGTGGTGTGTATTGCTCTGTTATTTGTGGTGTGTATTGCCCTGTTCTTTGTGATGTGTATTGCCCTGTTTTTGTGGTGTGTATTGCCTTCTTCTTTGTGGTGTGTATTGCCCTGTTCTTTGTGTTGTGTATTGCTCTGTTCTGTTCTTTGAATGTTTAATTACTCATTTGATTCAGTATGTTATGCGATGCTGACCCACAATGTCATTGCATGCTGTGAATTCTAAAGGATTATTTTTGTAGTCCAGTAAGTAAACTTATACAAAGTAATCTTATACAAACAAAACGATATACTCTATGCATGTATAACAATGCAGATGGAGACTGTTAAGTGACAACAGGTGTATTGCTTTGGAACCTGTAGGGATATAAATCCGCTTGGAAACTTGAACCTGAGTTTTATGAACAATCTTCCCACTGAACCAGATGTTGTTTCTGTCAGAACAGAGCTAAGTCGTAGTTGTTCTTTAATAATAACGCGAAACAGTTCTAATTATTCGTTTCCATCAAGTCAAACGGTCATACATCCGAGTAATATATATTCTGATGAATCTTCCTAATTGAAAAATCAACGCTATAAACCCGTTATTGATTACAGATGATATCAAGAGTCGGCAAGATGACATTTCACAGCAAAATGCCTTGCCGGTTCAGCAATAAACGAGTGTATTTCGATATTGATTTCCTCACATGTCATGTCCAATGAGGATGAATATACATTTTTTACTCATTATACATTGCAGTATTGCGAATAATAAATGCTTCCCTAACAAACATAGATAATCTAAAAAGCTCTTGCTGGTGTAACCGGGTACAGGTATATAAAGAAGAATATATATATATATATATTGAAGATTGCATCAGCTGAATAAATTTAAAAACACTATATTCAGACAGCGCATTTCACATGTGATTCCACTGTTTTGACAATCACACTCGACGAATGAAGGAAAATGCTGCTAATCTGTGAAAATAAATCTGTTAATCATAAGTTCTTTTTTTTTTTAAAAATTAAAGATATATATTTTGATTTAAAAACCGGAGAGCGTAACCATAAATCCGGATATCCGGAGAGCTAATTTGGCAGGTCTAATTTTCTAATGATATTATTTTATTCAAATATCGCACCTATTATTCTTATAAATGCACAGTATTAAAATAATTTACTGTATGTAATGTGATAACGTTATGGAAGATATTGATTTATGGATTATATACCAAATACACTGTTACGGCGAGAATCGCAACGCACAGTTATTGATGGTCAAGTCAATGAAATAACTATATTTATTCACAGCTATTAATAAAGAATCGGGAATGGTAGGTTATGTCTAGATTTGTTGGTAGAATCTCAGACATGTTTTATTAAGCACGGTGGTAGTATTATTTTCTTTTCCTTTGTTGAAATAATGCAATTTTCCGATTGTGGACGATTGGTGATTGATAATTTCAGTGATCCCGCACCGTTATCATCTGTTATTATTCAAGAAACACACTGAGATAACGCGGAGAATTGTTTTGCGGGAAAATAATCGATAAATTGCATCATATTACAATTATTTATAAACTGTTGACAAACATTCCATATGTCAATCTTGTATTTCAGTCTACCAATACAAGTCGTCAGTTGGCCTATCCACTTTAAAATTCAAGGGACTAAAGATCCTTAAGTGAATAGCCGTGTAAATCCTTCGGTCTTAATCAAATTTCGTAGGCTTAGCTATAGTAACAAGGGACCAGACCCTGTCATATCACCGTCATTTGACAGGAAGGACAAGTGTATATCCATCTCTATGGTATTTCGCTTAACACTTGCTATTTGCTTTTTACACCAGATATCAATATGCTGTGAATTTAAAATGTTATGACATTAACTCTTCTTTATACTTCATTTCGATAAGGTTGAGTATGGTTAAAGTTAGCAGACGTTAAGTAATCGTGATTATATACTTAATCTTTAATTTTGTTTCTTAAAGGCTGGTAGCGGATTCGATTACTTTTGTTTAGTTCTAAACATAAAATTGTAATATAACTTGGTAAATAAATGTTGATAGTAACTAAATAATTCTATGGTAAAAACAGAATACTGAAAATTGAAAATACATGTATCTTAGAATAATCTGTATAATAATCATAAGTACATGTTTGTTTGTTTGTTTGTTTGTATGGTGTTTTAAATTATTTACAACACATGTTATATATGACGGTCGATGTTTTTGTGGTGAATGTAGACCACCCACTTTTCCTGGATAGAACCAGTACCGTACACTTCCCGCCATCCGTAAGAATCGACACTTCCTCACAAGTCGAGGTCCTGTCGGGATTCGAACCCGCGGCGGTGAGAGGCGAAGGATTTCAACGCAACGTCGTTGACCATTTGGCCACGGAGAAGTACATGTAAAAGCACGTAAGATTGCTGTATGAGTGTATATTCATTCATTCATTCGTTCGTTCGTTCGTTCGTTCGTTCGTTCGCTCGCTCGCTCACTCATTCATTTATTCATTCTTATAAATCTATATGTTATTTATGTCGAGATTAATTCATATAGTACTATTAATTAAGTGTTACTGTGTATATTTATTCATTGTTCCGTATCATAAAATATTCATTGTATTATTGAAATCAAGAGAAATCTTCACCTTTAAGAAACCGCAGTCGGTCGCTACACTCCCTCTCTTTCGGTTTCTTAATGGCAATGGTGAATATTTCTTTTCAAGCCTATATCCTATAGATTCCAATATTATATGAACAATAGAAAACGGTGTTCGTAGGTGGAGTAGTCTGAGAAGATGCGACGTCAACATACTGTCAAACTTTCGTAGATGGTGTTTACACTGGCAGCTGAGTAACTATCCACAGTCTATTTCTCATAAAAGTAAATACAAAAGTCGAACAGAAAATATAGCAGTCACAGAACGCAGGTCTACGCCAAAAACTTGCTTTCAAAACAATCACCAATAACAGTGAGAGAAGCAACATCTTCGACATTTCAAACAATCACCAATAACAGTGATAGGAGCAACATCTTCGACATTACAAACAATCACCAATAACAGTGATAGGAGCAACATCTACGCCATTACAAACAATCACCAATAACAGTGATATCACCAATAACAGTGATAGGAGCAACATCTTCGACATTACAAACAATCACCAATAACGGTCATAGAAGCAAAATCTTCGACATTACAAACAATCACCAATAACAGTGATAGGAGCAACATCTACGACATTACAAACAATCACCAATAACAGTGATAGGAGCAACATCTACGACATTAAAAACAATCACCAATAACAGTGATAGGAGCAACATCTTCGACATTACAAACAATCACCAATAACAGTGATAGGAGCAACATCTACGACATTACAAACAATCACCAATAACAGTGATAGGAGCAACATCTACGACATTACAAACAATCACCAATAACAGTGATAGGAGCAACATCTTCGACATTACAAACAGTCACCAATAACAGTGATAGATGCAACATCTTCGACATTACAAACAATCACCAATAACAGTGATAGAAGCAACATCTTCGACATTACAAACAATCACCAATAACAGTGATAGGAGCAACATCTTCGACATTACAAACAATCACCAATAACAGTGATAGGAGCAACATCTTCGACATTACAAACAGTCACCAATAACAGTGATAGATGCAACATCTTCGACATTACAAACAATCACCAATAACAGTGATAGAAGCAACATCTTCGACATTACAAACAATCACCAATAACAGTGATAGGAGCAACATCTTCGACATTACAAACAATCAACAATAACAGTGATAGGAACAACATCTTCGACATTACAAACAATTACCAATAACAGTGATAGGAGCAACATCTACGACATTACAAACAATCACCAATAACAGTGATAGGAGCAATATCTTCGACATTACAAACAATCAACAATAACTGTGATAGGAACAACATCTTCGACATTACAAACAATCACCAATAACAGTGATAGGAGCAACATCTACGACATTACAAACAATCACCAATAACAGTGATAGGAGCAACATCTACGACAGTACAAACAATCACCAATAACAGTGATAGGAGCAATATATTCGACATTACAAACAATCATCAATAACAATGATAGGAGCAACATCTTCGACATTACAAACAATCACCAATAACAGTGATAGGAGCAACATCTACGACATTACATACAATCACCAATAACAGTGATAGGAGCAACATCTACGACATTAAAAACAATTACCAATAACAGTGATAGGAGCAACATCTTCGACATTACAAACAGTCACCAATAACAGTGATAGATGCAACATCTTCGACATTACAAACAATCACCAATAACAGTGATAGAAGCAACATCTTCGACATTACAAACAATCACCAATAACAGTGATAGGAGCAACATCTTCGACATTACAAACAATCACCAATAACAGTGATAGGAGCAACATCTACGACATTACAAACAATCACCAATAACAGTGATAGGAGCAACATCTTCGACATTACAAACAATCAACAATAACTGTGATAGGAACAACATCTTCGACATTACAAACAATCACCAATAACAGTGATAGGAGCAACATCTTCGACATTACAAACAATCACCAATAACATTGATAGGAGCAACATCTACGACATTACAAACAATCACCAATAACAGTGATAGGAGCAACATCTACGACATTACAAACAATCACCAATAACAGTGATAGAAGCAACATCTACGACATTACAAACATAACAGGAGTACTTCCATGGTACGTAGTCACAGAACGCAGGTCTACGCCAAAAAAGTGCTTTCAAAACAATCACCAATAACAGTGATAGAAGCAACATCTACGCCATTACAAACAATCACCAATAACAGTGATAGAAGCAACATCCTCGACATTACAAACAATCACCAATAACAGTGATAGAAGCAACATCTACGACATTACAAACAATCACCAATAACAGTGATAGAAGCAACATCTACGACATTACAAATAATCACCAAAAACAGTGATAGAAGCAACATCTTCGACATTACAAACATAAAAGGAGTACTTCCATGATACGGTCAGTAGCAAAGGGCCACTGGGGTTATTTGTATATATACATGCTTCAAATGTGCGTATATAAAATGACTTTATCGTAGCCATTTTAGATAATAAAGTTGTGGATGTTATATGAAATGTGCCACTATAGTTCATGCTACGTCATGTATGGTATATACAAAAAAGTATTCCATTTATGTTGGTCTTCTGTGAGTCAGTTTTTCATCTCTTGGTTTATAACCGGGATACTACTACACGTAAATAGGCCGGCTTTATTGTTGACCACACAATCCCAATAATATATGTATGATAAATAAATCATCATAATTAACACCGATGTGTTAAACGTGTATCTACACCCCGACTCCGATAACATATATGGAATACATGAAACATGTTAAGCTACACATCTAAATCGGAACGTATTGCCACTCCCTTATGATTTCAATTTCTGTCAATACATACAACACTTTGTCTATGGACTAAAACATTCAGTTTAAGAGATTGAGATATAAAAAAAATAAAACTGTTTTTATAAAAGACAGCATGTGTAATTTGTCTCGTCAGGGAATTTGCCAAAATAGACAACTTCTTGTCAAAATTGAAAACGTGTTTCTTCTCAAATTTAATATAAGCAGAATAAATAATGATCGAATTCATTTAAAAACGACTTTTACGAAGTATATTTACGAAATATGTTTGTTAAGTAATATTACTACAATACCAACAGAGTAAAGAAATATGAAAAGTGGATATAAAGTCGAACAGGAAATGCAACATTCAAGGACCACAATTGTCAGTCAGCTCTGACATGATAGCATATACCGAATATAAGATGGTGTCATTCGTTAGTAAAATCATATGTCGGGTTGCAATCAGTAATGTTATTCATTCGATTTTTGGAGATCGCTGAGCCCGATACTTATAGTTAGTTATCGGTGGTACATTTTCAATTTCTTTTGTTTTCTTACTTAATTTTTGATTCGGTGGTTCCACTACTCCGGCCGATAAAAGGCTCTGGGTATTGTTTAACCATTCATAGGATATGTTGTCTGCTTTTTATACGCAGGCTTCATAACCGCTGCTCCCAAATAAATTCCATTATGTTTATTTCGCTCTTCGGGGCATTTCATTTTACTAAATACTGGGACCATACGCCGTACGACATGGGGAATACGTTAAAGAAGGATAACTCCATGTCCACCGCCGTATGCATGCCATCTTCGGGATGGTTAACATTTTGTGCTGTTGATTTTATGAATATTGAGTTCTGCTCAACCCGGGGCTAGAGGGCGTGAGCGGTAGCTAGCATATTTTACTACCACTCATGAACAGTCTCAATCAAACCGAGACTGCAATATTTCGTATGTGTCGTGCTCGGCCGTTTCCAATGGTCCATTATCATACTCTTTTTTTTGAATATAAATGGTACACAAATCATAAAAGTCGAACTTTAACAAGAGATAATGTCTATATAGGAGGTAACAATAAAATGAGGATATGGGGTATGGAGGGATGGTCATCTAACGCAATAATAAAAGAGTATGAAAGTGGATCATTGGAAACGGCCGAACACGATAAATACGAAATATTGCAGTCCCGGTTTGATTGAGACTGTTCATGAACGGTAGTGAAATATGCTTGCTACCGTTCACAACCCCTAGCCCCGGGTTGAGCAGAATTCAATATTCATAAAATCAATAGTACAGAAGTTTAACCATCCCGAAGATGGCATGCATATGGCGGTGAACATGCTCCTTTTGATGTCATAATTTCATGTCCAGCGGCGTATGGTCCCAGTATCTAACAAAATTCAATGCCCCAAAGAGCGAAATAAACAAAATGGAATTTAGTTGGGAGCAGCGGTTATGAAGCCTGCGCATAGCAACTAGCAGTCAAAACGCTAAATTAAAAAGCAGACAACATATCCTATGGGTGGTTAAACAATACCCAGAGCCTTTATCGGCCGGAGTAGTGGAACCACCGAATCGAAATTTAAGTAAGAAATCATAAACATTGAAAATGTACCACCGGTATATAAATATAATATCGGGCTCAGCGAAAGATCGAATGAAAAACAGTCCTGATTGCAAGCGCGGTGAGACGTATTACTGCCGCCAAACTGCACAAGCAAATAAGCTTATATGCATATATCCATATAAAAGTATGTACGTCATTATTTTCGCCTCGATTGCTGTGGTTGTTCAGTAATGTTCTGGATATATCGTGAGATGTTTCTAATTATGTATTTTATATACTTTTACAACAACATGATTGTGCAGCGTTCAGTCCTTTCTCTGGATGTGGACTTTATTGTTAAAGATTTCCTTTTGACGGTATGTACTTTTATTTTCACTGTTTTGACAATGTGCGCGCTGAAGACAATACATTGGAAGGATTCTTCACCAATCTTTGTGTTTAATTGAATATTTAATTTTCTCTTAGACTGTTGTACAGTGCGTGTCTGCGGTGCTGTCACGCAGGGGCGGATCCAGGATTTCAGCTTGTGTGTGGGGGGGGGGGGGGGGGGTGGGGTGGTGCGAGCAAAGCGAGCGAGAACATTTTTTATACTGAGGGCGTGCATCGAAATTGTTTGATATTTTATCTACAGTAACATGGACATACATATATGATCCGTAATTTTTAGGGGGATTGGGGGGGGGGGGGGGTGGGGTAGGGGGAGAGGGGGGGGTTGCGCCCACCACCTGGAACCGCTAGTGCTGTCGATTCTACAGATTTCATTTTCCCCCAATTTTCATGTATGTATATAAAATCTAATGCTATTTTATATTCAGTTAAACTATATTGACTTTAATCTTATACGCGTCTAATACGGAATAGAGACATTATTTCTAGGAAAATACAATTTATTGAAAATACAGCACATTATCCTTGGTGAAAATTCAAGGACAATTCCGTGAAAGCTTTGAGACAGGAACTCGTATTTTCCCCGACAGTCTATTTGACCAAATTAACAACTTCTATTTTAAAAATCGAAATTTGATGCAATTCTGTAACACCTTACATAAACATTAGTGTATGTGGTGACTGTCATTTGTTTAAAAGAAAATGAGCACCTACATCCAAAACAGTATGAGAGTGGACCTTTGGAAACGGCCGAACACGACACATACAAAATATTGCAGTCTCGGTTTGATTGAGACTGTTCATGAACGGTAGTGAAATATGCTAGCTACCGCTCACGCCCTCTAGCCCCTAATTGAGCAGAACTCAATATTCATAAAATCAATAGTACGTAATTTTAACCACCACGAAGATGGCATGCATATGGCGGTGGACATAGAGAGCTTTGCTTCCCTCATGTCCGGAGATGTATGGTCCCAGTATCTAACAAAATACTATGCCCCGAAGAGCGAAATAAACAAAATGGAATTTCAAGTTGATCTCTGCAAATATGACCCTTGGATTCATACTCAAGTTTGAGCTTGAAGAGAATGTTTTTTTTTTACTTTTGAGAGTTTTTAGAATTGTATTATTATAGCCTCAAACATCCAATCTCCCGTATGTGTTTATATCCAGACAAAATGATTATAAACAAATGAAATATAAATTAAGCCTTTGAATGCACATATATAACAGTCCCCAAACTATACCGATTACTATAATAACGAAGCACCGCCTAATGGGGTATAATACGCCCATTTGCTGAGGTTTTTATCTACTTAAAAAACTAGAAATGTATGTGATCACGAATGCCCTCGCTGTAAGTTATCAGCTAAAATATAACAATACTAAAGGACCATACCGAATGTCTATGGACAGACACAGCATGAATATTTCGCAACTAGACTTCATCTTGATACTTCCTTGCAAATATCGCCAACATCTGCTGAGAAGTTCAGAGGGGTAGGGTTCTCTGATCAGAACAAGACACTGTGACGTACGTACGGACAAGATGTCAAGTTCGGACTGACAAGAGCAACACTACATGCCACCTCCACCTTATATGGCGGTAGCATAACAACTAATAGGGGTAATTGTTTAACCAAGAGAACTATTTATATAAGTGTAGCTATGGAAGACAAACAAGAAATGCAGCAGTCACAGCAAACAGTCGACCAAAACCACTCATTCTTCAAACAACATAAAATCATACAATGATGGATATAAGCGAATGATGCGCCACCACAAACATAAACGAGTTAACAATAGGGGTACCTCCTAACGATCAGTATCAAAAGGCCGCTGGAAGTTTAAATTAGGTTGTAGGGTGCACCAGACATCACGCTTACTCTATTTTCATCCCAATTAAACGGGACAGTGTGAATATAGACATCCCCGTTAGGTTATATCCTCTAACAAACCATGTCCATCAAATGGCAATATAAGAAAAACGTAACCATCCCGATCAAGATTTAGATAGACATCATAATTGGGTCCCAAATCTGTCAAATAATTGCCCAATCAAAGAGGAAGTATAGAGGCGAACTGTAAATGCGTCAACCACCAATATTACAGTGCATTGCAAACTGATATGGTCATAACCTACTGTTCCGAAATCCAATAGGATTCCACTCCACATCAAAGGCAATATATCTATCAGGGATCACGAGGATGTTTGTCATGCTTTCTAAGATCATGGCATCCTTGACCGTTAACATATTGACCCCACAAAACAATAGAATGTTTCTGCTCACGAATGAAATGTAGATTTGAAGTTTCATGAGAGTGGATGTTATGGTTTCGAAGGTATCGTGCATAATGCACATTTCTATATAATGTCATGACGCTCGTGACATTTAACCGACTCCAAAAACAAAAGGCTACTTTTAAATTTATATATTGATTACACACATTTGGATTGGGAATATCAATCAATGCCCAACAGTATGAAACAAGCCACATGTGTAGAGATGTACTGCCCAAAAAGAGAAGTTAAAAAGACGTTAAAAGAAGCAACAAAAGAGTCACGCACGCACGCACGCACGCAAGCACGCAGGAACACACACACACACGCACGCCCGGATGCACACACATACACACGGATAAAAAAAATCGGAGTTTGGTTTCTGTGTTTTGGAGATTAAAATTTAAATCTATACATATGAGTTTTCATTATAAACGTTACTATTTTGCTTTACCATCAACGATAATGTATGTCTTCCCTGAAGAACCCAAGCTCTGATAAAACCTATATCAAGGTATAGCAAATAACTTTTAACGCGTACACTGTTATTAATTAGATACTAGAACAGTTGTTCGCTATGTTACGAAAAACTTTACATCAAAGAAACACAGCCATACCATTTTATAATTTCCCATTGCATGTACATTCGATTATAGCTCTTACAGTATACTATTGTATTAATCTCCCCCGACGTGTAAGTGAAGTGGGACAGTTACATCTAACATGTCTACGAACAGAGCTTTTGACCTTTTGTCCTTGTTCATCCATGCTTTGAGAAGTCATTGACGGATTCAATGTCATAGGCCATATTGATTGAGTTTTTTCCTGCCGTTTTTCCCCCAGACTTATTAGTTTGTTCGCATAAGTCAAATGCCTGTTAGATAAAAGTGGGACTTCCTGGTTTGGTGCGGATACACATAAGAAGATAATGAGCCAACTACTTTGAGTTAGAAGATTACATAGAGTTGTTCATCTCAAAGATTGTAATACAAAAAGGCGATTGATTTAGTTAAATTTATATTTAAGTTACAATACCGGTGTGTTATTCCACATTCACAGTTCTGTTATAGCAGTATATAGTTTGCCTCCAGATTGTCTTACCAGATCAATGACAAGCAACTGATTTTGTTATTTACCTGGATAACATTAACAGGAATTCTTGATTTTGAGGTTTTTAAATAAAAAGACAACTACTTATTAAATGCCAGACTAACCAAAGTAAATTACAACACACGGAAATGTATCGAAATAATCTAAACGAATCGATAGGATTTTATCTGTATATAAAACAATAGCAACATTTATTAATGCATGTATAATCTGAAGAAAATATTTATATTTTCAGGATACTGAACATTGCATTTAAAATATGACTTAAAAATTCTCGATCGACAGCATTCGTAATTACTACAAAACATTATTGATAATATTGTGATTTTGTCATTTATAAAAAAGAACATGAATGGGAAAATATGGAATTTGCCGAACACGATAAATATAAAAAATATCTCGGTTTGATCGAGAAATATGCTTACTACAGTTCACGTAAACATATATATGTATTTCTTAAACATATTTTCCCATCGATTTTAATACCATCTTTAGACATCATGTTAATATTAATGTATCGTATACCTGACACATTTAAAAAAATAAAAAATAAAATAGTGTATCGCTTAAGCCGGTGCTAGGGGGCGTGAGAGATGTTGCACTTTACATTACCTCTCATGAACAGATTCAGTAAAATAGGATTGGCAGGTGTATGAAATAAAACCTAAATTTCGGCTTAACAAGTTTGTATATTGTAAAATTAAATCATTTAGGTAATTTTAAACAGGTAACCAGGTAACCGCATTTTTCGTGTAAAACTTTTTTTTAATGTCTTTTAAATGTCTTTTATTGTCGAAATATCCATTATAAAATCTTGCTAATATAAGCTTACCCATCGCTTAATGGAATTAAGGCCTGACCACGTAATGTTTTGTCTCTTGTTTGTGTGTGTTGCTTCCAAGGAATCCTCTTTCCAGAATTTATTTCTAAACACGATTAATAAACAGGTTTGCATTTAAAAGTAAAACTGCCTGATTTGCCAAAGTGAAAAAAATGAAACAAACGTATGGTTGTCTTTTTTCATCCAATCGTTTGTCTTTATCAGTTAGGCGTGATACATAAATGTTATCATGACTCTTATAATCATCATCATCGCCGCTGACCATGGAGTGGTATGAAAATACCACATTCAAGGTTCCATGATATTCGTCATATGCATACCATCTTTGGGATGGCTTAAATGTTCGTACTATTGACATTTTAAATATTAGGTTCTGCTCAACCCGAAGCTAGAATTGAATGTTGTTTAGCGGCTCATCAACACAGTATATATTATTTAGAGCTGCCCCAGAGAGAGAGGGGAAGGATACATAGGAACGCGGGAACCGTGCCCTACTCTTATTATCGAATAGATTCCTATGGTTCTTTAACGTGCTCGGAGGATAGACCGATACACGGGACCGCCCGGTTTACTTCCCCGTCCGACGGACGAGGCTAAGGGAAAGTGTCAAGTGCCCAAGAACACACCGACGAAAATCAGTGGCACCACGGAGGATTGAAACCGGGGCGTCCGGTTACAAATCCGCCGCGCTACCGACTGCGCCACGCCAGCCTTCCCAACCCGAGGCTAGAGGGTTTGAACGGTAGCAAGCATGTTTCACTACCGTTCATGAACAGTCTCAGACAAACCGAGACTGCATTTATTTGTGAATTTATCGTGATCGGCAATGGTCAAATTTCTCCTTTCGTACTGTTTTTGTCTGATAAAAATGCGTCTTAGCTGATATTGCAAAAGTGATTTCTATTTATTTTTGACAATAAACAGATTTGTGTTTTACAGCAACCGGCACTGCTAAACGTTTTCATGAAATTAAGTGTAACAACGTATAAAATAGTACACGATTTATTGTCGTATTTTGAACAGTGTATTGATTTAAATCATACATGTCATATTAAAATATAACAACGGAAATGCTACCAAGCCTATGATAACATAAGCACAAAGTGTGTCTGCCATATTTACTGTCGAGAACAAATATTCACAGGATATTGCCGGGAGACGGAGTCTTCCCGATTATTTAATAACAACATGACAATAAAAGAGCACGTTTTACGATGGTTGCTGGATATTGAATTTATTATAATAGTTGTATTCCTTTACAAGGAACATATAGATATGCACTTCTTGTTATTTTTTATCTTGATTATTAAACCTATTGGGGCCATATTTCTCGTGTTTTATTGAGTGATCGAAGTATATTGAGGAGCCGCATGAATTGTTTCCTTCCAAAGATAGTGAGATTTTACAGTGAATTCGAATTAAAGTTGATTGTCTCCGTATAAAACATAACGAATCTCGCTGAAATGTATGTTTTTTTTGTTTAATATTGTTTTTTTTTCATGTTCTTTGCTAGCTTGAGAAACCAATAAATGAAATACGTGTTGTTGTTTGAAAATTGCAATTTTCACTGTTTATGTAAGATATACTGAATAAGATGTGCGCGATTTTGATTCGATTATGTTTTTCTTGGCTTATCTAATTAATTGAAAATACACAACTATGACCATCGATGAATGCAAAACAAATGCCATGGAAACAATTACACTGATACGAAGGAATAACGTTTGCCTAATGTTCCATCTTTCATTTAAGAATAAATAGGCTGGAAAAGTTGAAAATAGTTGCCAAATATGCGACACCACAAAAATAAAAGGGTTGACAATGCTGGTATATTATGCAAACATTATCGTTAAAGAACATGTTAAATTACAATATATATATGTAATAATAATGCATTAAATTAAATTAAAACATGGAATTCATCTCAAAATAACTTCATCTCGATTTCCTGTTTAGTAAAAAATGTAATGTGAAATGCCGATTTAGTGTTGGAAATGCTCTGTTCCGCAAATAGATTTCCGCTCCGGGCAACTTTTTTCTTTAAATATTTTCGTAATGTATCGATGGTGCCTGTACGAACACTATATAAACATATGATATTTAACGTATCAATTGTTGTCTGGTATACCTTTTGGATGTTTGTTGAACCTTCTTCTCAGTAACTCATTCATATTAATGGGTAAGTACTATTGTAAGTAAAGGTTCTGTACCGTTAATGTTATAACCACAGTATCCACGACAACGTATCAAACCAGGAACATTTGGTCACAGGCTGAATGTACGTGTACCACTTGCCATCGACGAAATGACGTACAAAACAGTTTACATGTAACCTGAAATTGGTTGTGCATACTTCATAAAACGACAAACACATGTACATGCACAGTAACAAACGTTCATGTTAAAATGTTATAAATAGATGCAGCAAGTAAACATGTCCATAGTTCGAAATATCTGTTAGTCTTCGTGTCGTTACTATGATGGCTTGGTTTAGTTATGTCCGACACATGATTAACACTGTACTGGACATGTATACTAGTCAAAGTGTTGTGTCACTACCACTCATGAACAGTCTCAATTAAACCGAGACTGCAATATTTCGTATGTGTCGTGCTCGGCCGTTTCTAAAGGTCCATTATCATACTCTTTTTTTTTAATATAAATGGTATACAAATCATAAAAGTCGAACTTTAACAAGAGAAAATGTCTATATAGGAGGTAACAATAAAATGAGGATATGAGGTATGGAGGGATGGTCATCTAACGCAATAATAAAAGAGTATGAAAGTGGATCATTGGAAACGGCCGAACACGATAAATACGAAATATTGCAGTCCCGGTTTGATTGAGACTGTTCATGAACGGTAGTGAAATATGCTTGCTACCGTTCACACCCCCTAGCCCCGGGTTGAGCAGAATTCAATATTCATAAAATCAATAGTACAGAATTTTAACCATCCCGAAGATGGCATGCATATGGCGGTGGATATGCTCCTTTTGATGTCATAATTTCATGTCCAGCGGCGTATGGTCCCAGTATCTAACAAAATTCAATGCCCCAAAGAGCGAAATAAACAAAATGGAATTTAGTTGGGAGCAGCGGTTATGAAGCCTGCGCATAGCAACTAACGGTCAAAACGCTAAATTAAAAAGCAGACAACATATCCTATGGGTGGTTAAACAATACACAGAGCCTTTATCGGCCGGATTAGTGGAACCATCGAAATCGAAATTTAAGTAAGAAATCATAAACATTGAAAATGTACCACCGATATATAAATATAATATCGGGCTCAGCGAAAGATCGAATGAATAACAGTCCTGACTGCAAGCGCGGTGAGACGTTTTACTGCCGCCACACTGCACAGGCAAATAAGCTTATATGCATAAATCCATATAAAAGTATGTACGTCATTATTTTCGCCCTCAATTGCTGTGGTTGTTCAGTAATGTTCTGGATACATCGTGAGATGTTTCTAATTATGTATTTTATATACTTTTACAAAAACATGTTTGTGTAGCGTTCAGTCCTTTCTCTGGATGTGGACTTTATTGTTAAAGATTTCCTTTTGACGGTATGTACTTTTATTTTCACTGTTTTGACAATGTGCGCGCTGAATACAATATATTGGAAGGATTGTGCACACATAAACTCAATTTAAGCTAACAAGCAGTAGGCAATATTGGCTACTGACCGTTCCAAGTCGGTAATCCTGTCTTCACCAATCTTTGTGTTTGATTGAATATTTAATTTTCTCTTAGACTGTTGTACAGTGCGTGTCTGCGGTGCTGTCACGCAGGGGCGGATCCAGGATTTCAGCTTGGGGTGGGGGGGGCGAGCGAAGCGAGCGAGAACATTTTTTATACTGAGAGCGTGCATCGAAATTGTTTGATATTTTATCTACAGTAACATGGACATGCATATATGATCCGTAATTTTTAGTGTTGGGTGGGGGGTGAGGCGGGTGGGGGGGGGGGGGGGGTGCGCCCACCCCCTGGATCCGCTAGTGCTGTGGATTCTACAGATCCATTTCCCCCCAATTTTCATGTATGTATATAAAATCTAATGCTATTTTATATTCAGTTAAACTATATTGACTTTAATCTTATACGCGTCTTATACGGAATAGGGACATTATTTCTAGGAAAATACAATTTATTGAAAATACAGCACAATATCCTTGGTGAAAATTCAAGGACAATTCCGTGAAAGCTTTGAGACAGGAACTCGTATTTTCCCCGACAGTCTATTTGACCAAATTAACAACTTCTATTTTTAAATACAAAATTTGATGCAATTCTGTAACATCTTACATAAACATTAGTGTATGTGGTGACTGTCATTTGTTTAAAAGAAAATGGGCACCTACATCCAAAACAGTATGAGAGTGGACCTTTGGAAACGGCCCAACACGACACATACAAAATATTGCAGTCTCGGTTTGATTGAGACTGTTCATGAACGGTAGTGAAATATGCTAGCTACCGCTCACGCCCTCTAGCCCCTGGTTGAGCAGAACTCAATATTCATAAAATCAATAGTACGTAATTTTAACCACCACGAAGATGGCATGCATATGGCTGTGGACATAGAGATCTTTGCTTCCCCCATGTCCAGAGATGTATGGTCCCAGTATCTAACAAAATACTATGCCCCGAAGAGCGAAATAAACAAAATGGAATTTCAAGTTGATCTCTGCAAATATGACCCTTGGATTCATACTCAAGTTTGAGCTTGAAGAGAATGGGTTTTTTTACTTTTGAAAGTTTTTAGAATTGGATTATTATAGCCTCAAACATCCAATCGCCCGTATGTGTTTATATCCAGACAAAATGATTATAAACAAATGAAATATAAATTAAGCCTTTGAATGCACATATATAACAGTCCCCAAATTATACCGATTACTATAATAACGAAGCACCGCCTAATGGGGTATTATACGACCATTTGATGAGGTTTTTATCTACTTAAAAAACTAGAAATGTATGTGAACACGAATGTCCTCGCTATAAGTTATCAGCTAAAATATAACAATACTAAAGGACCATACCGAATGTCTATGGACAGACACAGCATGACGATTTCGCAACTGGACTTCATCTTGATACTTCCTTGCAAATGTCGCCAAAATCTGTTGAGAAGTTCAGAGGGGTAGGGTTCTCTGATCAGAACAAGACACTGTGACGTACGTACGGACAAGATGTCAAGTTCGGACTGACAAGAGCAACACTACATGCCACCTCCACCTTATATGGCGGTGGCATAACAACTAATAGGGGTAATTGTTTAACCAAGAGAACTATTTATATAAGTGTAGCTATGGAAGACAAACAAGAAATGCATCATTCACAGAAAACAGTCAACCAAAACCACTCATTCTTCAAACAACATAAAAATCATACAATGATGGATATAAGCGAATGATGCGCCACCACAGACATAAACGAGTTAACAATAGGGGTACCTCCTTCTAACGATCAGTATCAAAAGGCCGCTGGAAGTTTAAATTAGGTTGTAGGGTGCACCAGACATCACGCTTACTCTATTTTCATCCCAATTAAACGGGACAGTGTGAATATAGAAATCCCCGTCAGGTTATATCCTCTAACAAACCATGTCCATCAAATGGCAATATAAGAAAAACGTAACCATCCCGATCAAGATTTAGATAGACATCATAATTGGGTCCCAAATCTGTCAAATAATTGCCCAATCAAAGAGGAAGTATAGAGGCCAACTGTAAATGCGTCAACCACCAATATTACAGTGCATTGCAAACTGATATGGTCATAACCTACTGTTCCGAAATCCAATAGGATTCCACTCCACATCAAAGGCAATATATCTATCAGGGATCACGAGGATGTTTGTCATGCTTTCTAAGATCATGGCATCCTTGACCGTTAACATATTGACCCCACAAAACAATAGAATGTTTCTGCTCACGAATGAAATGTAGATTTGAAGTTTCATGAGAGTGGATGTTATGGTTTCGAAGGTATCGTGCATAATGCACATTTCTATATAATGTCATGACGCTCGTGACATTTAACCGACTCCAAAAACAAAAGGCTACTTTTAAATATATATATTGATTACACACATTTTGATTGGGAATATCAATCAATGCCCAACAGTATGAAACAAGCCACATGTGTAGAGATGTACTGCCCAAAAAGAGAAGTTAAAAAGACGTTAAAAGAAGCAACAAGAGAGTCACGCACGCACGCACGCACGCACGCAAGCACGCAGGAACACACACACACACGCACGCCCGGATGCACACACATACACACGGATAAAAAAATCGGAGTTTGGTTTCTGTGTTTTGGAGATTAAAATTTAAATCTATACGTAGGAGTTTTCATTATAAAAGTTACTATTTTGCTTTACCATCAACGATAATGTATATGTCTTCCCTGAAGAACCCAAGCTCTGATAAAACCTATATCAAGGTATAGCAAATAACTTTTAACGCGTACACGGTTATTAATTAGATACTAGAACAGTTGTTCGCTATGTTACGAAAAACTTTACATCAAAGAAACACAGCCATACCATTTTATAATTTCCCATTGCATGTACATTCGATTATAGCTCTTACAGTATACTATTGTATTAATCTCTCCCGACGTGTAATTGAAGTGGGACAGTTACATCTAACATGTCTACGAACAGAGCTTTTGACCTTTTGTCCTTGTTCATCCATGCTTTGAGAAGTCATTGACGGATTCAATGTCACAGGCCATATTGATTGAGTTTCTTCCTGCCGTTTTTCCCCCAGACTTATTAGTTTGTTCGCATAAGTCAAATGCCTGTTAGATAAAAGTGGGACTTCCTGGTTTGGTGCGGATACACATAAGAAGATAATGAGCCAACTACTTTGAGTTAGAAGATTACATAGAGTTGTTCATCTCAAAGATTGTAATACAAAAAGGCGATTGATTTAGTTAAATTTATATTTAAGTTACAATACCGGTGTGTTATTCCACATTCACAGTTCTGTTATAGCAGTATATAGTTTGCCTCCAGATTGTCTTACCAGATCAATGACAAGCAACTGATTTTGTTATTTACCTGGATAACATTAACAGGAATTCTTGATTTTGAGGTTTTTAAATAAAAAGACAACTACTTATTAAATGCCAGACTAACCAAAGTAAATTACAACACACGGAAATGTATCGAAATAATCTAAACGAATCGATAGGATTTTATTTGTATATAAAACAATAGCAACATTTATTAATGCATGTTTAATCTGAAGAAAATAATTATATTTACAGGATACTGAACATTGCATTTAAAATATGACTTAAAAATTCTCGATCAACAGCATTCGTAATTACTACAAAACATTATTGATAATATTGTGATTTTGTCATTTATAAAAAAAGAACATGAATGGGAAAATATGGAAATTGCCGAACACGATAAATATAAAAAATATCTCGGTTTGATCGAGAAATTTGCTTGCTACAGATCACGTAAACATATATATGTATTTCTTAAACATATTTTCCCATCGATTTTAATACCATCTTTAGACATCATGTTAATATTAATGTATCGTATACCTGACATATTTAAAAAAATAAAAAATAAAATAGTGTATCGCTTAAGCCGGTGCTAGGGGGCGTGAGAGATGTTGCACTTTACATTACCTCTCATGAACAGATTCAGTAAAACGGAGTCTCCTACCATTACGTGGTCCGAGTATTAACTTTCATACCCCATCTAACCCCTTCTCCAAGAAGCGAAAATAGGATTGGCAGGTGTATGAAATAAAACCTAAATTTCGGCTTAACAAGTTTGTATATTGTAAAATTAAATCATTTAGGTAATTTTAAACAGGTAAACAGGTAACCGCATTTTTCGTGTAAAACTGTTCTTAAATGTCTTTTAAATGTATTTTATTGTCGAAATATCCATTATAAAATCTTGCTAATATAAGCTTACCCATCGCTTAATGGAATTAAGGCCTGACCACGTAATGTTTTGTCTCTTGTTTGTGTGTGTTGCTTCCAAGGAATCCTCTTTCCAGAATTTATTTCTAAACACGATTAATAAACAGGTTTGCATTTAAAAGTAAAACTGCCTGATTTGCCAAAGTGAAAAAAATGAAACAAACATATGGTTGTCTTTTTTCATCCAATCGTTTGTCTTTATCAGTTAGGCGTGATACATAAATGTTATCATGACTCTTATAATCATCATCATCGCCGCTGACCATGGAGTGGTATGAATATACCACATTCAAGGTTCCATGATATTCGTCATATGCATACCATCTTTGGGATGGCTTAAATGTTCGTACTATTGACATTTTAAATATTAGGTTCTGCTCAACCCGAAGCTAGAATTGAATGTTGTTTAACGGCTCATCAACACAGTATATATTATTTAGAGCTGCCCCAGAGAGAGAGGGGAAGGATACATAGGAACGCGGGAACCGTGCCCTACTCTTATTATCGAATAGATTCCTATGGTTCTTTAACGTGCTCGGAGGATAGACCGATACACGGGACCGCCCGGTTTACTTCCCCGTCCGACGAACGAGGCTAAGGGAAAGTGTCAAGTGCCCAAGAACACACCGACGAAAATCAGTGGCACCACGGAGGATTGAAACCGGGGCGTCCGGTTACAAATCCGCCGCGCTACCGACTGCGCCACGCCAACCTTCCCAACCCGAGGCTAGAGGGTTTGAACGGTAGCAAGCATGTTTCACTACCGTTCATGAACAGTCTCAGACAAACCGAGACTGCATTTTTTTGTGAATTTATCGTGATCGGCAATGGTCAAATTTCTCCTTTCGTACTGTTTTTGTCTGATAAAAATGCGTCTTAGCTGATATTGCAAAAGTGGTTTCTATTTATTTTTGACAATAAACAGATTTGTGTTTTACAGCAACCGGCACTGCTAAACGTTTTCATGAAATTAAGTGTAACAACGTATAAAATAGTACACGATTTATTGTCGTATTTTGAACAGTGTATTGATTAAAATCATACATGTCATATTAAAATATAACAACGGAAATGCTACCAAGCCTATGATAACATAAGCACAAAGTGTGTCTGCCATATTTACTGTCGAGAACAAATATTCACAGGATATTGCCGGGAGACGGAGTCTTCCCGATTATTTAATAACAACATGACAATAAAAGAGCACGTTTTACGATGGTTGCTGGATATTGAATTTATTATTATAGTTGTATTCCTTTACAAGGAACATATAGATATGCACTTCTTGTTATTTTTTATCTTGATTATTAAACCTATTGGGGCCATATTTCTCGTGTTTTATTGAGTGATCGAAGTATATTGAGGAGCCGCATGAATTGTTTCCTTCCAAAGATATTGAGATTTTACTGTGAATTCGAATTAAAGTTGATTGTCTCCGTATAAAACATAACGAATCTCGCTGAAATGTATGTTTTTTTTGTTTGATATTGGTTTTTTTTCATGTTGTTTGCTAGCTTGAGAAACCAATAAATAAAATACGTGTTGTTGTTTGAAAATTGCAATTTTCACTGTTTATGTAAGATATACTGAATAAGATGTGCGCGATTTTGATTCGATTATGTTTTTCTTGGCTTATCTAATTAATTGAAAATACACAACTATGACCATCGATGAATGCAAAACAAATGCCATGGAAACAATTACACTGATACGAAGGAATAACGTTTGCCTAATGTTCCATCTTTCATTTAAGAATAAATAGGCTGGGAAAGTTGAAAATAGTTGCCAAATATGCGACACCACAAAAAAAAAAGGGTTGACAATGCTGGTATATTATGCAAACACTATCGTTAAAGAACATGTTAAATTACAATATATATATGTAATAATAATGCATTAAATTAAATTAAAACATGGAATTCATCTCAAAATAACTTCATCTCGATTTCCTGTTTAGTAAAAAATGTAATGTGAAATGCCGATTTAGTGTTGGATATGCTCTGTTCCGCAGCAAATAGATTTCCGCTCCGGGCAACTTTTTTCTTTAAATATTTTCGTAATGTATCGATGGTGCCTGTACGAACACTATATAAACATATGATATTTAACGTATCAATTGTTGTCTTGTATACCTTTTGGATGTTTGTTGAACCTTCTTTTCAGTAACTCATTCATATTAATGGGTAAGTACTATTGTAAGTAAAGGTTCTGTACCGTTAATGTTATAACCACAGTATCCACGACAACGTATCAAACCAGGAACATTTGGTCACAGGCTGAATGTACGTGTACCACTTGCCATCGACGAAATGACGTACAAAACAGTTTACATGTAACCTGAAATTGGTTGTGCATACTTCATAAAACGACAAACACATGTACATGCACAGTAACAAACGTTCATGTTAAAATGTTATAAATAGATGCAGCAAGTAAACATGTCCATAGTTCGAAATATCTGTTAGTCTTCGTGTCGTTACTATGATGGCTTGGTTTAGTTATGTCCGACACATGATTAACACTGTACTGGACATGTATACTAGTCAAAGTGTTGTGTCACTTTAAGTCATGCTTGATGGAAATACGGTTGAACTGCTGAATAATGAGTTTAAATCGTATACTATGATCGCACGAACACAATTTACAGCTTTCAAACTATTCTTCCACCATTTGACCATCGTTTGACAGGGCATATACATTTGTCTTGTGACAACAATACTATATGTTATTTGCCACAGGGTGAAAATGTGATATAGAATATATATTAATATGTTATGACCTTCATGTGTTTCGGTGAATTCGGGCAGATTGAGAAAGAAAAGGCAATTGAGGTAACAGACTAGCCATCTAACGTTAAATATGAAATCTAAAGAAAAAAGGCCATATTGTAAAGCTCAGGTGGAAAGTAGGGTGATTATTTAGCTCCGCCGACTACTTTTCAAAGCAACACATGACAACGGAAAGTAGTACGTCATTTTCCGTCAACGTCAAAAAAAAAGTGAAACGGTCGCCATTTTCTTTTTTTTTTAAACACGTTATATCGAAGACTGTGACAATTTTACACGATTAAAATCTCAGTTCCCCTTTAAGTTTCGTCATCTTCAGCTGTATTGACTTTTAGAAGGTTTACTGCGCGAGAAATTGCGAGATTCGCCCATTTAAAATTTTGAAGCGAGGGGAAATAACTCGTAAGAGATGCCGTTGTTAAAATGCGTTAAACAATTATAACACTTGTGTTCGTTTTTAATTAAATACAAGGAGATACTCAGCATCTTTCTTTATCAAAATTACACGCTAAAACGATATCATTTTCGACTCGGCACTGTCGGTCAAAAAGTATAACGAGCCTCAGTGACCATCTACAGTACAGGTGCGCATTCGGTGAAGGGGATAATATTGAACGCACCTTAAAGTCAGAAAAATAGCCTATATTTAAAAAATTCGACCACTGTTCGATTTCTTGGTGTGCGTTTCTGGTCCATCTCGAATCATAGTACTCAACTGGGAAATATACACCCCCTGGTGTGTTGATATTTTCATATTTTTTATTTTACAAGTATCACCATGTGCAGCCATATTAACGTCAAAATATTTAAAAAAAAACTTTCCTGTTAATTTAAGCCAAATTGGTGACTACCCATTTTTGTGACCGTTTTGAGAAATCGGTAATTTTGGAGTTTCAAAAAAGTCGAAATTGCCGATCTTCACATTTGAACTCCGATCTTCGCATTTGAACCGCGATTTAGGCTATGCAAAATATGCCAGTTGTGGTCAAAACGAATGCTATGGGGATGTTTAACGTATAAACTTACTTTATTCATTTTCTGTGTTGTTTTTGCATTCAAAATTGGCTTAAGCTAACGTTTTTGAAAAGACAACTGCAATTTCCGCGTAACTGCACGTGAGTACAAATTGGGACTACGTTGTGCCAAAACACTTGATATTAAAAAGTTAAAAAGTGAGTTATGCGGTGTGTGCACGTGAAAAGCTTCAGCTGCGTCTAGCCTTGCCAAACGGTGATGTAGTAGTGAAAAAACGACGCGTTGTAATAAATGAAGTAATGAATTGGATTTTAAGGCGCACTTACACAAGAAATAGGAATGAAAATGCCGGGCTCATCCTTTATTTATGTCGAAATAAAATCTGGAGAATGGGACAAGAACCTTCTAACATATAGATGTGTTTTTTTGATAAGTATATAGTAAACACCCCATTTACGATGGCAAGTACCCACGTTTATGTCCTACCCGAATCGATTTATGTGTGCACGGCCTTTTGTTTTCCTGTCTTCAGCGCCCAATTTGACAAGATCATGTAGATACAAGTACAGAATCTCTAACAATTAAGATAACATCCAGAGAAATTATCAAACAATACAGCTAAATACTGTTGTAAAGATATATAAAACATTTATAAAATCAGAAGCACCTCAGAATTGTACTGAACAACCACAGCAGTTGCAGCTTATGAAACAATCAATCTAGTGTACGACCTACAAATCCTTAGGGACGAAAGGTCATACACAAGTAATTTTATTTGTATCATATTTCGCAAATCAACTTCATATTAATCAATGACTTGTACTCCTGACCTAAATTTCAACCATACCTTATGCCAGGTAAATTTGCTTCATTATTTCGAGATCGTTTGAGTAAGATCAATCCCTAATTAAATATCTCTTACGAAAGCAGCTTTGTCAGTTTTAACAAAGGATGAGACAGACACAACAAGCAATTCGTCTTCAATAAAAAGCTAATATTGGAATTGAACTGATTACCTTCATGAGACCAGGGATCTTTATGTGAGGAAGCTATCCAGATGGCTTGCGAAACGTCGGTGGTTCTACACAGTCGCCATCCCCGTGCAAGAAAATTGTATATTACCTTAAGTAGCTGTTGGTGCGTCTATAAAATATAATTCAATTCAGTTCTTTCACATGTAAATAAGCGTCTGGTTTTAGTTGCTGTGATGCTTGATCTAAGCGCGACATACTATTATTTAGTGTTGGAAATCTACTGGCAACGACTGACAAAGAAGAATGGCAGTGTTAACTTATTGTGAATAACTCACTTTTATTTTATCTGATTGCCAGTTTGATTTCAAATTTAGCTTGAAAATGTACTTTGATTCATTTGATAATGGTGAACAGATTAACATACCCAGGCGAAATGTTTACCTTTAGTCGTCATTAAACATTAATTTCCTTCCTTTCAGTATAATTAATTGTTACCCTTGATTTTATCAAGAAATGGCACGTTGATTCTTGATAAATAACATCCGTGTGTTACTTGTTTAGAATACGACCACTGTAAATCACGCTAGAGGCAGAGGAGTTGGACCTAAACGTGGGTACGTGGGCCATCGTAAATGGAGTGTTTACTATATAATTATCAAAACTCAGCAGACTTGCCGGTTAGAAGGTTCTAGTCCCATTCTCCGTATTTTATTTCGATATAAATGGAGGATGAGCCTGTCATGTTCATTCCGATTTCTTATGTTGCCCGAAGCGGAAATATATATCACAGAGCAGAGCATTTCTAAGACTAAATCTGCATTTCACATTGCAGTTTTTACTAAACAGGACATTTAGATAAAAGTTAATTTAAGACGGACTCCATCTTTTAATTTGGTAAAATATAGTTTTACGTATTATTCATTATTATTACATATACATGTTGTAATATAACACGTTCTTTAACCATAAAGTTTGCATAATATAATAGTATTTTAACACTTTTATTTTTAGCTCTACTGGTCGAAGGTCAGCAGAGCTTATGGGATGACGAGTTGTCCGTCGTCCGTTAACTTTTGCCTTTATTGACACTCTAGGGCCTTCATTATTATTCGGATCTTTACGAAACTTTGCCAGTGTCTTTATGTCAATGAAAGCTCGGACAAGTTCGAACACCAGCCAGATCGAATTAATTTCACCGAAGTTATGGCCCTTGTTTTGCTGAAAAAATGCCGTATTAATTAAACCTTGTGAACACTCTAGCATCTTCATTTATTATTTGATATTTACCAAACTTGCACAGATTGTTAATAACAATCAAAGCTCGGACAAGTACCAGACAAATCTGATCAGTAACACCGGAGTTATGGCCCTTGTTTTTTCTCAAAAATAGAATGTTCGGCCTTGTGAACACTCTAGCACCTTTATTTATTATTTGATCTTTAGCAATGAAAGTTTGGACAAGTTCGAAAACCAGCTGAAATGGGTCAGTAACACTAGAGTAATGGCCCTTGTTTTTTCTGTAAAATGCCATTTTCTGCCTTGTGAACACTCTAGCACCTTTATTTATTATTTGATCTTTACCAATGAAAGTTTGGACAAGTTCGAAAACCAGCTGAAATGGGTCAGTAACACCAGAGTAATGGCCCTTGTTTTTTCTGTAAAATGCCATTTTCTGCCTTGTGAACACTCTAGCACCTTCATTTATTTTTTGATCTTTACCAAACTTTACCACAAATATTGTTAATATCAACGAAAAGTCGGACAAGTTAAAAAAACAGCTATATCGGACCAGGAACAACGGATTTATCTGCCCTTGAATTATTGAAAAATGCGGTATTCAGCCTTGTGAACAATCTAGCGCCTTCATTTTGTATTCGATCTTTCCCAAACTTGGCCAGATTGTTGATATCAATAAAAGCTTGGACGAGTTTGAAAACCAGCTAGATCGAACCAGTAACACCGGAGTTATGGTTATAGTTATGTCCCTTTTTCAGTATTTGGTAATGTATACTGGAAACCCCAGGGGTCGTGGGTTCACATCTCACCGGAGGTATTGTTCTCCATAAGAAACCTTGTTTCATGGGTTCAACTTTTTATTATATTTATTTATTTGTTTATTTTTTTATTTTTTTATTTTTATTTTTTTATTTTTTATTAGTTTAATTGTTTTAATTTGTTTAATTGTTTTAATTTGTTTTTTTGTTTTTTTAAAAAAGAAAGATTTTTGTTCTCATAAGAAAGCTTGGTTCTTTTTTCTGTAATTGGGAGCTTAGGGGCACTTGTTGGATCAGTTTTACACAGCGTTATAGGGAAGAAGTTTAAAAATCTTCTTCTATGAAACTACAAGAGATAAAGGTTAATATGTTTTATTTATTATCAGCTTATGGATTCTCTACCAAGTTTGTTCAAATGGTGACCCTGGGCTCAAATTTGGCCCCGCCCCAGTGGTCACAGTTTTATATAGACATATATAGGGAAAAACTTTAAAAATCTTCTATGAAAACTACAAGAGTCAAAGGTTTAATATGTTTTATTTACACTAGCAGCTTATCGTCCACTATCAAGTTGTTTGAATGGTGACTCTGGGGTCAAATTTGGCCCCTCCCCAGGGGTCACATGTTTTACATAGGGTTACATAGGAAATCTTTAAAAAACATCTTCTCTGAAACTACAAATGCCAGAGGTTTATTATGTTGTATTTACCATCAGCTTATGGTCATTCAAATATTGACCCTGGAGTCAAATTTGGCTCTATCCCCGGGTCACATGTTTTATATAGACTTATATAAAACTCTAGAACCGGTTTAAAACCCCCCAGTGGCCTACTTTGCCACTGACCGTTCCAAGGCGGTAGCTCTATGTCAGCCCTTTTGTGTTTGTGATGTCGTTTACATTTATTAATACTTTTGCGTGTTTGTTTCTGTGTTTTGTGGTTGGCTGTTCTCATTCAATGCTACTTTCCCCTGTCCGATATTTTATATTTCTTTATATAGGGACAAACTTAAACAAATCTTCTTCTCTGAAATTACAAGAACCAGCAGTTTAATATTTTGTATTTAAACTCAGATTATGATCCTCTACCAAGTTTGTTCAAATGGTGACCCTTTGGTCAAATTTGGCCCCGACCCTGGGTCACTTGTGAAAGTTGATTTGAGTGTTTATATTAACGAAAGTTTGATTTGTTTTAAAGCCAGCCAAACTTGAGCCAATTGAGCGAAATACATCCCACCCTCATATCTTGGTAATTGAAGACAGTTTATATAAAACTAGTATGATATTGCCATATGTGACACACAATCCTACTATCCACTCCCCACCCCACCAACCCCACCCCACCATGGGCACCATATAGCAAGTAGAGCGATAGAGGCCCTCTTGGACCTCTTGTTGTGGTGTCGCATACTATGCAATTAATTTCATCTTATTCTTAAATGAAAGATGGTACCTTTTTGCAAAAAAATAAATTAAATGCTGTTTGCAAAGTCTCGTTTCCTTAAAGTGCAAACGTTATTCCTTCGTATCAGTGCAATTGCTTCCATTGGAATGTTTGTTATGCATTCATCGATGGACATAGTTGTGTATTTTCAATTAATTAGATACACCAAGAAATACATAATCGAATCAAAATCTTATTCGGTATATCTAACATAAACAGTGACAATTGTAATTGCCAAATAGCAACACGTATTTCATTTATTGGTTTCTCAAGCTAGCAAACAAACATGAAAATTAAAACAATAAGACCACACATTTCAGCGAGATTCATTATGTTTTATTTAGAGACAATCAAATTAATTCGAGTATAAATGGGATTTCACTGTAACATCTGAACATTTATGGAAGGAATCGGCTCCTTAATATACTACGATCACTCAATAAAACACGAGAAATATGGTCCCAAGAGGTTTAATGATCATGATAAAAAATAATGTGATGTATATCTATATGTAACATGACGGAATACAAGTATAATGATAAATTGAATATCCAGCAACAATCATAAACCGTGTTCTTTTTTTGCCATGTTGTTATTAAATAGTCGAGAAGACTCTGTCTCCCGGAAATATCCTATGATTTTTTGTTTTCGACAGTAGATATGGAAGACCCACTTTGTGTTTATGTATAAAAGGCTTGGTATCAAACCGAGACTGCAATATTTCGTAGTGTCGTGTTCGGCCGTTTCCAAAGGTCCATTATCATACTCTTTTTTTGGTAGCATTTCCGTTATTATATTTTAATATCACATAAAGACTCTAAATTAATACACTGTTCAAATCGTGTACTGTTTAAGTTGTAACACTTAATTTCATACTTAAAACGTTTCTCGGTGCCGTTCCTGTAAAACACACATCTGTTTATTGTCAAAAATAATTAGAAACCACTTTTGCAATATCAGCTAATACGATCAATCAAACCGAGACTGCAATATTTTTATATTTATCGTGCTCGGCAATTTCCATATTTTCCCATTCATTCTCTATTCATAAATGACAACATCACAATATTATCGTATTTACGAACGCTAGCGATCGAGAATTGTTAAGCCTGTTTTAAATGCAATGTTCAGTATTATGTAAATAATTAGGCATATTTTCTACCTGCGCCTATTGCTATTATTGTTAAGGTAGCGCCGTGGTGTAATGGTTAGCATTGCGGCTTAGTAACCCAGGGATCGCGCGTTCAATCCCAGCCAGGACCGAATTTGTGTTTATTATCGAAATATTTCAAAAAGTATTTCCTACCTTACCAGTCCTTCGGATGAGACTTTAAAACCGAGGTCTGCTCGCTTAAATGCTTAGTGCAATACAGCGAGGATAAATAAACGCTTATACGTACGTCCTATCATTGTCATTTTCAAAATGGCATCACCCCATTATAGTTGAGCCCCATCTAGCGACAAGTTTGAGATAGTGTTGTGCAATATTAATCTAGAAGTAGTCTGTAGTCGAAGATGATCAAGACTATTGCAGTACAACAAATACTGAACAGGTGATCCATTGGAAGCAACAAACACAAACAAGAGACAAGTCCCGATTATTTCTAAGCTGGTTTCCCTTAGTACATTATCGGCATAAAGCGTATCGTCCACAATTGTTTTCAAATGAAGTCAGTTGCTGGCGTTGACTGACTGACAATATAATATAATCACACATATGTAACATTCCGCGGTGGTCTAGGGGTTAGTATAGCTGTCCTAAGTGTACGTTTTTATTTCATTGCACGATATCGATTCCCGGTGTAAGCGAAAAAGTATTACTTGACTTTTTTTAATAAATCAATAAAATTAAAGTAGGTTTGTAGGAATTTGTTTTAAATCAGTTATTTTTCAATAATAGGAAAAGTGTTCCTTAGTGAGTTTGTTCGTATTCATACAACTTTCATATACATGGACAAATATATCATGCACAAAACTTTTTTTATTGCAATAAACAGGTGTGTGTGTGTGTGTGTGTGTGTGTGTGTTTAAAAAAGAGTATGATAATGGTCCTTTGGAAACGGCCGAACACGACACATACGAAATATTGAGACTGTTCATGAACGGTAGTGAAATATGAGAGCTACCGCTCACGCCCTCTAGCCCCGGATTGAGCAGAACTCAATATTCATAAAGTCAATAGTACACAATTTTAACCATCCCGAAGATGGCATGCATATGGCGGTGGACATTGAGATTTTCCTCCCCACATGTCCAGCGGCGTATGGTCCCAGTATCTAACAAAATACTATGCCCCGAAGAGCGAAATAAACAAAATGGAATTTAGTTGGGAGCAGCGGTTATGAAGCCTGCATATCACAAGTAACAGCCAAAAGACTAAATTAAAAAGCAACAACCTATCCTATGAGTGGTTAAACAATACCCAGAGCCTTTTATCGACCGGAGTAGTGGAACCACTGAATCGAACATTAAGTAAGAAAACAAAAGCAAATGTACCACCGATAACTAAATATAAGTATCGGGCTCAGCGATCTGCAAAGATTGAATGAATAACGCCTGATTGCAAACGCGGAGATACGTTTTGCTGCCGCCACACTGCACAAGCAACGCCATTGCACTGTGCTATATAAAAGAGTATGAGAATGCCCTTTGGAAACGGCCGAACACGACACGTACAACATATTGCAGTCTCGGTTTGATTGAGACTGTAGGTCACGAGCGTCATGACCTTATATAGAAATATGCATTCTGCAAGATAACTTCGAAATCATAACATCCACTCATGAAACTTCAAATATACAGTGTCCTTCGTGAGTAGATTAACGGTCCAGGATGCCATGCTCTTCGAAAGCATCACACCTTCCTAAATGCATTGCCTTTGGTATGCGGTGGAACACTACTGGATTTTCATAACAGTAGGTTATGACCCTATCAGTTTACAATGCACTGCATGGTTAGTGGTTGACGCATTTACAGTTTTCCTCTATACTTTCCACTTTTGTAGTGCAATGATTTGACTGAGTGTGGACCATTGAAGATAAAGTTTTACATATATTTTCATTTAATGCTCCTAGTTTGATAGAGGATATAAACTAGCGGGGATTTCTTTATTTGCATTTTCCCGTTTAACGTAAGCATGCTGTTTGGTACACCCTTCAACCTAGTCTAAAATTTCAGCGACCTTTTGCTACTGACCATTCGAAGGAGGTACCCTTTTTGTAAACCCGTTTATGACGCACCATTCGCTTCTATCTATCCTTGTATGATTTTTATGTTTTTTCTTGAGAATGCGTGATTTAGGTTGACTATTTTCTGTGAATGCTGCATTTCTTGTTTGTTTTATACCAACATTTATATAAATAGTTCTTCTGGTTAAACAATTACTCTTATCAGTTGTTATGCCACCGCCATATAAGGGAGAGTGGGGCATTAGTATTGCTCTTGTCAGTCCGTACTTCACACTTCGTCCGTCCGTACGTTGTAGTTTCTTGTCCACCACCCACGAACTTCTCAACAGATTTTGGCGATACCTGCTTGGAAGTATCAAGATGAAGTCTTGTTGCGCAAATTGTCATGCTGTTTCTGTCCAGAGACTTTTCGGTTATGGCCCTTTAGTATTTTTATTTCAGCTGATGACTTACAGCGGGGGCATTCTTGTCCACATATACATTTCTAGTTTTTTTTCAGAAGATCAAAAGTCAAGGTCATAATGTCATGACATTTTCACAAACTTTAACAAACGGGCGTATTAGGCGGTGCTTTTTAGCTGGACTATTCGAAGAATAAGAGAGCTTATGTAATCACCCCGGGGTCGGCGTCGGCGTCGGCGTCCCACATCAATGTTTGCGTGTAAGCTGTGTTTACAAGTCTATGTCTCTTACATTTCGTATCCTAGAACAACAATATTTGGCCATGGGCTTCCTTAGAGCATTATCTTAAGGGCTGCTTAAGTCATTTTGGGTCCTGTAACCCCTGGGCTCCCAAGGAACCCAAATTCTGATAGCCCTTAAAATGTGTCTGTTTCACATCAAATTTTGCGTGTAAGCTGTGTTTACAGGTCTATGTCTCTTGCATTTCTTGTCCTAGCTTAACTAAATTTTGGAATTGGTTTCCTTATAGCATATTGTAAAGGGTTGGGTAAGTAATTTTGTCTTCTACAAATTTTGGGCTCCCATGGAACCCAAATTGTGATGGGCCATAAAATGTCCAATAAAGGCAGATCTAGGTTTGCATGTAAGCATGTATATATCTATAAATTTGGTTTGGGATTTCTTATAGCATTATGCATCTTACTTCACTCATATTGGGACATGGGCTCCCCCTCCCATCCCCCACTCCAACCCCCTCCACCCTCTCGAAATATGTTTATTTTTATTTTGTTTTACCATATTTCTGTGTTGTTTTGGTCAATTCTTACATAGCTTCTTACACATATATGCTGCCCTCCCCACCCCAACCTCTCACCCATCCCCACACAAAACTCGATTTTTAAAATTATTTCTTTTTAATTTTTTTTTTGTTGTTTTGGTGAATTATTACATAGCTTGCCCTCACCACCCACACGCATCCCACCACCCACCCCACCTCTCCCCCACCCCAACCCCCACCCCCACCCCCACTCAAAACTTGATTTTTAAAAAAAAAAATACATAATTATTTCTCTATTTCTCTGTAGTTTTGGTCAATTCTTACACATAGCTATGTTGCGCCCCAACCCCAACCCACATTGTTTTAGCCTTGTTTTCTGATGGTATGTACTAGCTATATCATTTATTATTCTCTGAAAAATCGAATAGTCGAGCTGCGCTGTTCTCCGACAGCTCTTGTTTTATTTTATGGTTTATACAATCATGTGCATTCAAAGGCCTAATTTATATTTTGTGTGTTTATATTCACTTCTTTCTAGATATAAATACATACATGGACGATTAAATTTGTGAGGCTATATTAACTCCCAAAATTGAAAAACATTTCTCTTAAATCTCTAACATGAGTATGAATCCAAGGGTCATAACTAGAAGACCATTTTCATTTAAACAAATGACATCATCACATACACTGATGTTTATGTTAAGGTGTTACATAATTGCATTTGATTTTTGAAATGGAAATTGTTATTTTGGGCAAATTGACTGTCGGGGAAAATAAGAGTGTGCGTCTGAAAGCTTTCATGGAATTTCACCATGGATATTGTGTTGTATTTTCAATAAATTGGATTTTCCTAGAAATGGATTCTCTATTCTGAATTGGACGATTAAAACTCAATATAGTTTAACGGAGTATAAAATAGCATTATATTTTATATACACACATGCAAAATGGGAAAAATGGCTTTATAGAAACCTCAGAAACGTAGGCCCGCACTGTACTAACATCTAAGAGAAAATTAAATATTCAATGAAACACAAAGAGTGGTCACAGTGAAGACAGGTTTACCGACCTGGAACGATCAGTAGGCAATACGACCTATTGATTGTTAGCTTAAATCGATTGTTTGTGTGCACAATCCTTCCATTATATTGTCTTCAGCGCCCAAATTAACAAAACATTGTAAATAAAAGTGCATTCCATCACAGGAAAATCTGCAATTGTCAATTCCACATCTAGAGAAATGACCAAACGCTACACATAAATGTTGTTTCAAAAATATATAAAATACATAATTAGAAACACCTTAGGATGTATCCAGAATTGAACAACCACAGCAGTTGAAGACGAAAATGATGACGTACATAGTTTCATATGGCTATATGAATATAAACTTATTATTGCGTTAGATGACCATCCCTCCATACCCCATATCCTGATTTTTTTATGTTTAACCTCCTATATAGACACGTTCTCTTGTTAAAGTTGAAATTTTATGATTTTTATAGCATTTATATTCAACCCTTTCTTCTATGCGGTATATTCTATATAAGGATTTTAGTAAGCACAATGGCTCACTGACATGTTCAACCAGGAGAGTGAATCCCTATGGGTGCGAACTGTGCACCACTTGTCGTAGATTTGTTTTTATTTTGCTATGAAAGAGATTTCATGTTGAGTCTTTCACCAGATACACAGGCAGATGTTATTGAAGCCTTTAATGACACTCTGGATGACATATTGAACATTGACAACCCTTTCTTTCCAACTATGGTTAATAATATTTATCCTAAAGAACTTCAGCTTAACAAAGCTAATATATCTGATAATAACGCTTCTTTTCTTGATTTAGATCTCTCGATTGAAAATGGTGAAATAATTAGCAAAATCTATGACAAGAGAGATGATTTTAATTTTGACATTGTTAATTATCCGCACTTGGATGGGGATGTTCCCCGAGCAACTTCTTATGGGGTGTATGTGTCTCAACTTATTCGTTTTTCAAGAGCTTGTACTCGAGTTGAGGACTTTAATATTCGTAATCTTTGTATAACTAAAAAGCTACTCAATCAGGGTTACCGTTACCATAAACTTCGTAAAACCTTTTGCAAAATTTTATTATCGTAACCCTGATCTTCTTTCCAAATATAAAAGTAATTTAAAAACTCTTCTGCGACAAGGACTATCACAACCTGACTTTTATGGTGATGTGATTTATAAACTTCGTAAGATTCTTGGTTATGATCACTTTCATACTATCTTTGTTAAACTTGTTTCAAAAGAGGTTATGACCCTATCATTTTGCAACGTACTGCATGCTTAGTGGTGGACCCTTTTACAGTTCGCCACTATGCTTTCCTCTTTAATTGTACGATGACCGGACAGGCTGTGGATCCTATGATGACGCCTGCCTAAAACCCATTGGGACGGTGTCGTTTGATGTTTGTCTATGATCTTTCTTGCCGTGCCCTTGATGGTTTATTCTCTTGTTGCTCTGGCTTCTGCCAAGTCAATGAGTACCTTCATTGTGGCTTTCTAGGCTATTGTTTTTTTGTATTATATTTACACGAGCATATTTGTGTTTTACTTATATTGCCTATTGATGCTGCCTTGTTTGTTAGAGATTAGATCATGGCGGGGATTTCTTTATTTACACTGTCCTGTTTTAATGGGATGACAGTAGGGTAAGTGTGAGGTTTGGTGCACCCTAGAACCGGTTTAAACCCCCAAATTTCCTAACAAGACAAACTGTCGTTTGTAAACAGTTTTATTTGCTTTATATCCCAATCGCTTAAACATAATGTTTTAGTCCATAGACAAAGTGTTTTATTTACAGAAATTGGAATCATGAGGGAGTAACAATACTTTCCGATAAGGACGTATCGTTTTCTGTTCACATTGAACCTACTTCCAAACTAATAGCTCCTTTGTATTTCATAAATGATGCATCAGTTTAGACAAGCAATGTTTTAAAAAAAGCTGCCGATAAGTAAATAAACTTGACTGTAGTCCTGTGAACTGATAGGAATGCAAACAATTGTTTGTATAATTAATGAATATCTGAGAGCTATCAAACTGAAATAAGTGTTGATGTTTTTATCAAAAGCAATAACTACGCAATGGATGCGTCAATAGTGTTCACTGTGAAACTTGGCCAACTTGGTCTTATAGATATAATCCGTAATGATAGTTAAAACAATTAACAACACAGACTTTTAACGTTTCGGCTTGACAGCCTTCATCATAATTTAATTTTTTTCTGATATAAGCATTCAATGCAAATTGATAAAAAATCAAAAGTCATTTAAAGTGACGGTGTGGACAAGCTGATTTGCTTCTTTTTCGCTTCTTTTTGGCATCTTAAATAAACCGACATAACGCTAAACTGTGTTGTTATATGTTCATGGATTCAATAAATGTCACGGATCTTCATCCATGAAAATCCTTTTAAAGAGTTGCATTTATTCCATTCCAATACTTGCGATTTCATTCAGTTGCACTTACGATTTCATTTTGCTCCGTAAACATCCCGGACACATAAAGATCCGGAAACATTGCCGCATTCTACACTAAGTAGTCTGATCTACGAAAACGTAAAATCCACAGGCGAAACGGTAACCTCTGAACGTTCCAAAATATGTGTATATACCATTCAAGTTTTTTAGACGAGTTCTCTAGCAATTCAAGTTGTAAAGCATACTTATCGCCACTTACATGAGTCACAGTCTGTTAACCATAGACCGATACAAAAACCCATATAAGGATCAGATGCCTTCGGCAGCTGAATGCATAGCTTAATCTGGTTGATATATTTCGTATACATTGTAACAAACGGCCAGCCAAGTCAGAGTTATTTTCCAGTCTACTGTAGTTGGAATGCATGCAGATACACTTTTAACACATCATTTATTTATCATACATATATGAGATGCATGATGCCATTAAGCCATTATTGGGATTGTGTTGTCAACAATAAAGCCGGCATATTTACGTGTAATAGTATCCCGGCTATAAACCAAGAGATGAAAAACTGACTCACAGAAGACCAAACTAAATGCAATACTTTATTGTATCTACCTTATATAACGTAGGACGGACTATAGTGGCACATCTCATATAGCATCCACAACTTTATTATCTAAAATGTTCACAGCAAATTCATTTAAAGTACGCACATTTGAATCACTAATATGAAATATGTATATCTACAAATAACCCCAGCGGCCCTTTGCTACTGACCGTACCATGGAAGTACTCCTGTTATGTTTGTAATGTCGAAGAACTGTTATTGGTGATTGTTTGTAATGTCGTAGATGTTGCTCCTATCACTGCTATTGGTGATTGTCGTAGATGTTGCTCATATCACTGTTATTGGTGATTGTTTGTAATGTCGTAGATGTTGCTCCTATCACTGTTATTGGTGATTGTTTTTAATGTCGTAGATGTTGATCCTATCACTGTTATTGGTGTGGTGATTGTTTGTAATGTCGTAGATATTGCTTCTATCACTGTTATTGGTGATTGTTTGTAATGTCGTAGATGTTGCTCCTATCACTGCTATTGGTGATTGTCGTAGATGTTGCTCATATCACTGTTATTGGTGTGGTGATTATTTGTAATGTCATAGATATTGCTTCTATCACTGTTATTGGTGATTGTTTGTAATGTCGTAGATGTTGCTCCTATCAGTTTTATTGGTGATTGTTTGTAATGTCGTAGATGTTGCTCCTATCGCTGTTATTGGTGATTGTTTGTAATGTCGTAGATGTTGCTCCTATCAGTTTTATTGGTGATTGTTTGTAATGTCGTAGATGTTGCTTCTATCACTGTTATTGGTGACTGTTTGTAATGTCGTAGATGTTGCTCCTATCACTGTTATTGGTGATTGTTTGTAATGTCGTAGAAGTTGCTCCTATCACTGTTATTGGAGATTGTTTGTAATGTCGTAGATGTTGCTTCTATCACTGTTATTGGTGATTGTTTGTAATGTCGTAGATGTTGCTCCTATCACTGGGTGATTGTTTTGAAAGCAAGTTTTTGGCGTAGACCTGCGTTCTGTGACTGCTATATTTTCTGTTCGACTTTAGTATTTACTTTTACGAGAAATACATTGTGGATAGTTACTCAGCTGCCAGTGTAAACATCATCTACGAAAGTTGGACAGTATGTTGACGTCGCATCTTCTCAGACTACTCCACCTACGAACACCGTTTTCTATAATTAATATAATACGATAGAGGTTTGAACAGAAACCTTCACCATAACCATTAAGAAACCGAAAGAGTGTAGCGACCGACCGCGTTTTCTTAATGGTGAATATTTCTCTTCATATCCTCTATCCGACTTTGTATTTACCACAGTTAATTCTATATAGGTCATGCAGATCGCTGGTAGTACCATTTTTGAAAATTTGAGGCAACTGATTGGTTGAAAGTTTGATAAATAGACTTTCTTCAGATATTCATTTTATATAAGTCGATATAAAAGCTGAACAGGAAATGTAGCCTTTAAGGCTAGCAAAAAACGCGCATTGCAACACAAAACAATTGCAAGAACACATAAAAGGCAAGCATGTCACAATCAAAAGTGGAGAGCTGTGGTCTAGTTGTAGAGAGTTGGACCCATTATCCAAACGTCGTGGGTTCGATCCTCGCCATAACCATATGTGTTTTGTCCCGGAGTAGGACACTTTATCTGCATTTCTGGTTCTATCCAGGAAGACAATCAGGAAGTACCTTAGAAGCGAATCGCTTACAGCAGGTATAGAAATACAGTAAGTTATACAATAGTTGTTGTTGTTATTATTACTATTATTATTATTATCAAATACTCTCAGAATATCAAGTTAAGTTCGTTTTGAAAAATACTTACTGACCCTCATAGGTTCTTCAGTACGTGTGCAGTACAGATGCTTGGAAATAAAAACTCATCGTCTTAAAAACATAAAAGCAATACAAACTTATAATGAAGACATTGACTCAAACGGTAATGTTGGTAGTTACATGACCACACATCTGATCTCAGTAACGGACACTACATATATTACATTTTATTATGTACCTATCAATAATTATATTTATCACATAACATGTGGTGTGGGAGTGTAATAACGCCATCCAATATTTTCGATATTCCACTAGTGGTATAACATAACGGTAATGACGTCATGGACGTCACGTTAATATACGTGTTCTGACGTAATGTGACGTTATAAGTTATGTAATAAATGTTATCTAACATTCATTCTCATTCATTATTTAATTTATGAAACTCGTTAGCAAAAATGATATAATGCTCGGCAAGAGCCTCGCATTATATAATTTTGCCAACTCGTTTAATAAATTCAATAATGAATGAGTACTCTTGTGAGATCCTCTGTACATAGTACCTCCATTTTCTTACAGTGGAATACAAAATCCTGTATCACCTCTAGAGATTTTCTGAATCCGTATCACCTCTAGAGGTTTTCTGAATCCGTATCAGTATGCTACTAAAAATAGATTCCGTATCACTATCATACTTAAATTAGAACAGGGACATTCCTAATAATGCTTGCATTTACACCAATTTGAACGAGAACGTCAAGACGACGTTACGACAAACAAACAAAACAAGTACGTCACACCAATCAACATTAACTTGTAAGCTGTAGCTACACCCCATATATTAAGATACATCTATTTCTCTGCTACGCTTTATCAAAAAATAAGCCTTGAAACATTTAGAAACCTTCTTTATTGCATACGTACGCAAAAGAAATGTAAATATTTCTAATGTTCATATGTAGGTTAATGCCTAAATGCTCCGCCTCTCTTGAGATCTTGATTTGTTATTTACCTACTCGAGGGATACAAACTTCCAGAACACGTTACTCTAGTAATAATCCTATTATATTAAATCACCTCCTCGATACGTTCTAACAGAAATGGCGGACTCATTATTTCCCTAATTTCATTGTACAACAAACGATAAAGATACTTATCGTCAATATAATTCCAGATTTACTTAATAGACACTGCACGTATGCAATCAAACTGATCACTCTGGGGAATTTAATCAATAGGGTCTGTTCTATCGAATCAGTGACTGTCTTCTGGAATCGAACATACGAGAAATTACAGTCGCTGTCTGTAATTGTGTTGAAATTTCTCCTCTTTAACATAAAGACGATCATACAATATACTTGTATCTCTATTGTGTGTAATTTAAAATGTTATTTTATCAGTTTTTACACAGCAAACCTAAGTATCAAACGAGACAATAAGTAATAGATAGAGTATGACCTCATCGAGTTGGTTGATTTAAACATCGAGATGGGTCTAGCGTGTCCATTTCATCTGTCTGTCATACTCTAAATTCCGATAACTGGTAGTTAGAGTACACCATTTATTCTGACTGGTGTTATTTTCAATTAAACAATTTACACATGTGCCAATACAAAGGGAACTTAAGTGACCATTAATGACAATACAAAATGTTATATAAAAAGTGTCAAATATCAATGTAATTGAAATGCATGTTTTAAATGCATCATGTAATTATGTGAGTGTCATTAGCGATATATTAGCAGATATTCTATCTATGCATTAATGTTTGACACATTCGAGTTATTACAAATTACCCCCCGAAGCAACATTCGGCAATGCTATCTTTTTCGATTCCATTGTATGAGCTAATTGTGCACGAAAATATTTTAAAGTATAGAAAATAATAGGATAGAGCTTGAAGGCAATTGAACAGACTACACGGGTATCGGCAGTTTATTTGAGAAGACGACAGGGCTAGAAAACAAAGAAGGGAGAAATAAGCGGTTGTGCATTAAGATATCGTTTCAATTAACAACACCTAACAACCGTACAGTGTTTGTAATATATGTTGAATCAATAAGCAACATTCACGGAATGATATCTCGACTTAATCCGAGCCTTCTCTGGACTTACCAGCCCTTTTTATACTTCATCTGGATGTGTAAGGTCAGAGCGGTTCATATAGTAAAAACACGGGGTTCTCCCCTCCCGTGTGGGAGAGTTCTCCCCTCCCGTGTGGGAGAGGAGCAACCCTCTTGGTTTTAAGTCACTATATCTAATGAAGTATGCATTGAAATAACATTTCAAGCATCTAAAGCGATTATCAATACATTTATTTACCTATCTTACGCAAATATTTGTTATAGTAATCGTATTAAAGTTGTAACGGTCAACCCTTTTCAGACGAAGCTAAACAATATTAGATTTCATTTGGGTTATAATAGCGTGAATGAGTCTCCATGCCCCTTCCATAGTAAAGTTAGAATGTTGACAACGTGTTAAAAACTCAAACCTGATTAGAATTCTGGGAAACTTACTTTATCATGTAAATAAACATGTCTTAAAAATAGTTTACCCGTTGCAATTTCGTACCCTATCTACTTTCACTTCTGAAATTTATATCAAAAACTGTCAAAAACATGATGAGCTCCCTTTTCAAATATCAGCAACATGTCCAGAATACAGTGCTACAGCCAAAAATTGCACTAAAAACGTTTTTAAAGAAGAAAAAGATCTGCACTCTTTAATACAGAACTACTTTCGACTGCACCAGGCGAGCACATCCGGCTGATTTAGTGTAATTAAATCTTTGTTATTATTTAGGTCAAGTGTCACGTGATCGTGACCGATACCACAATAAATATTTCCCGCAAAATTCAGAGATTTTCAAAATTGCGACCAACTTTTCATTTTGGCACTCGCAATTCTCTGAACAACATGCAATTGTTTATTTTTATATTTTAAACATAATTATGTTCATTCCACTCCTAAAATCTCTCCATGTTGATAGTGGAGTTATTTGATGATGTGAATATGAATGTCTTCACCGCGCGCGAGAATATCACGGGAATTAATGCAAAACGACAATAAAGCGGATATAGTAAATAAAACTATAATTAAAAAAAATAAATGATTTTAGGGGTCACTACACTCGATAGAGGTGCAGTTTTATCATGGAACTTGACATATTAAACTGTAATTGATCGATTTGTTCAGTTAAATGATCGTACAAATTAAACCCGACGCCGCAGACCAACCGTTGAAAGTTCCTCTGAGCCTAAAAATGTTCCAAAACAAGTAAATTTAAAAAAGACTTTTAGGGTCAGGGAAGGTTATGATTAATGTCTTATGTACCTAGAAGGAATCCATATTGGTAACGTCATAAAATGAGTAGATATAAAGGTTTAACTAAAAATATAGCATTTACAGAACACAGCAAACCAAAAACAAACAGCAGTGACGATGAAACCTAGATGCAACGTATGGGACGCCACATACATAAAAGGGTTAACAAAAGTGGTACGGTTAGTTTAAACTTATTTATTTTACATCGATTGTAACGAAAGCTCTATGAACTTATTTGAATCACTCTCGATGTCTTCCTGGGTAGAACCAGTACTAAGCAATGCAGATAAAGTGTCTTGCTCAGGGACTCAACGCATATGGCAATGACGGGAATCAAACCCACGACTTTTGGATCATGGGTCCAACGCTCTACCACTAGACCACCGCGTTGGAACGGTCAGTAGCAAAAGAACCGCATGCAATCGTTATTAAACTTGTTAAAAGTTATCATTTTGCAGCGCACTGCATGTTTTGTGGTGGACCCATTTAAGTTCGCCACTTTGCTTTCCTCTTTGATTTTGCGACGACCGGACGGATGTTGGACCCTATGATGACGTCAACTTAAATCCTCAAAGGACGCTAGCGTTTGATGTTTGTCTTAAATATTGTCTTGTCATACCCTTATTGAGTTGTTCTCTTGTTGTACTAGCTTCTGCCAAGTCAATCAGTACTTGCATTGCGGCTTACTAGACGTTCTAGGGTTTTGGTTTATATGCCTATATAAATGATCATCTATGTGTTATACTTATATTGCCTGTTAATGCTGCCTTTTCGTTTTTCTTCTTATTTTTTCCTTTCTTTTTTTCAGTTCCAGGTGACCCATTTATTTCCCGTCTACAATTGTGTTATGAGTCAAGGTCATCCCACCGCACACTGCACAAAACCATAATAATAAATGACTACAAAATAATTATACGCATGTATATATCACATACTCAAACTATCTATCACTCACACAATCCGACTTTCAAAATACACTTGTATTCACAGATTTAATAATATTTCGAACAATACTCTTTCTTTAATATTTATGTTATGATCATTCAAAGTACTTAAATGATATAAAAGTGTAAGTATGTGTATCATTTTTCATATGTTGTTCAACTTTTTTAACTTCTATTTTATTTGTCATTACTAGTAATTGATTATATTGATAGGTCTTGAAGCAAATACATTTAGAAATAGTGTTTGTGTATTTATTTCTAAAACATGAAATACTTTACACTTATAATCAAAACTGTGTTATTGATAGAATAATCTTTTAGGCCGAAACATATTGCTTCAATGTTTAAATCTTTGATTAATTTAAGACGGAAATGTTTGTGTTTAACTCGAAGCAAACTGTTTGAGCAATTTAACATTCCCAGAACAAATCATTTACAGATTCAATATGAATGCTGCCAACGTCGCAAAGATTAGACTAAACAATATTGCATTTTAATTCAATTTTATTTGTCGGTACTATTTGCATGAAATAATTATATTTGAAATTCTCTGAGTTTCTTATCTATAATTGCTTTCATTGGCAACATATAATTATATCTTTCTGAAGGTTAATGTCATATTTGTAAAACGTTCCCATTGTTGCCCTGATTTAATTTCTATTTGTCTATCAGTATTCAATTGATATTCATATACAGCATTATTGGCCTGTTTAGCTTTTAACAATTTGTGTAGGAATGTCTCGTCCCTTCTTATATTTATGTTTTCTAACTTTAATTTTGATTCCCATTATTTGGTGCACTTGCTAATACAGTAATATAGACATGTAATAAATCGTGTTTAGAGAGCTTATATACATTAGGCAGATCTTTAAAAGCGTAACACTTGTTTACTATAAACATATAATTGCTCTATAAATTGTATTCTTCTATCAAATCAGGGCTTTTTGAAAATTGTTTTAGTTTTGAGGTTTATGTTTGAGTTATTCCAAATGATTTCCTTACCAATTAAACTTGTTTGATTCTGACTGTGAATTTCTTGCCATGCAATCATAACATCTCAAGTATATAACCTGCTTGGAATATGTCTTTATTTACGCTGTCCCATTTTATTGGGTTGACAGTAGGGTAAGAGTGAGGTTTGGTGCACCCTAGAACCTGGTTTAAACCCTCAGCGGCATATTTTGCCACTGACCGTTACAAGGCGGTAGCTCTACTGTCAACCATTTTATGTTTGTGATGTCCTATCTTGCCTTTCATTCTTCTTTGTAATTAGTCTCCTACCGGTGTGTCACCGGAGGGAATTATAGGTTTACCTCACGTCGTACCATCAGTCCGTCCATCCGTCAGTCAGTCTGTCCGTCTGGAAAACTGGATCCTGCGATAACTTAAAAAGTATAAAATATATTTTCATGAAACTTTTACATATAGTAGTGGGGCAGAAGGCGATTGTGAACAATATTTAATTTCGTTGATGTGGTCAACATTTTGGTTGCTATGGCAACACAATAGTAAAAAACCCAGATCCGTCCGGAAAACTGGATCCTGCGATAAATTAAAATGTATAAAATATATTTTCATGAAACTATTTACATATGGTAGAGATGCATAAGGAGATTATGCACGTTATTTAATAATGTTGATATTCCAAAATTGTGGTTGCTATAGCAACAAAATAGTAAAACAAAATGCACACAATATAGGATCATGCTATAACTTGAAAACTATAAACGATATTGGCATAAAACTTAGTATATATGTAGAGGAGCATATGGAGATTTTCACACACTTTTATTTTGGTGATATGGCCAAAATTGTGGTTGTTATGGTAACAGAATCCAGTCGTTAGTTATACAGCTGAATAAAGGAGCTTAAAGCGTCTTCTTTATACTCATTAACTATTCGATAGTTACTTCACTTCGAATAGAGTTATATATTAATATATCACTTGAAATTGATGATAATTTCTTTGCGTATGTATTTTTTATTACTTGTTGTATTATATTTGTAATATGTTTGTAAACTTATGGATTAAAAAACAAATGTGTAAGAAAATTGTGTACTCAAACTTGTTTTGATAAGGTTAAGAAATGTAGCATGCCTTTGTTATTTGTCCTATGCATAGCTTTTTGTGTGGTCTGGTCCAACACAAAACATTTACTGTCAAACATCTGACCGGTAAGGGGACATCATGTATGTCATTGTTTGTTTCTATGCGTTTTTGGTTGAATGCTACATTTCCATTTCCTGTTTGACATTTATATCTACTTGTATGGTTAATTTATCTGTTGACTTTATAATTAATGTGTATGCGAAGCTTTAGACTGTTCAACCAACTATATACTTTAATGTGTGTCTGGATTTACCAACCAACTATATACTGTAATGTGTGTCTGGATTTACCAACCAACTATATACTTTAATGTGTGTCTGGATTTACCAACCAACTATATACTTTAATGTGTGTCTGGATTTACCAACCAACTATATACTTTAATGTGTATCTGGATTGACCAACCAACTATATACTTTAATTTGTGTCTGGACTTACTCACCAACTATATACTTTAATGTGTGTCTGGGGATAACTGTCGTCTGGGGATAACTGTTGTCTGTGAATAACTGTCGTCTGGGGATAACTGTCGCCTGGGGATAACTGTTGTGTGGGAATAATCTTCTTATGGACACTTACGTTGCAAAGACGGTTTTGCAATAATAAGGTGCAGACTGCAATCAAGATGTAAGAAGAGGAATAAATATTATATGTTTAAACTAAATTAGATTTAATTAAGTCAGCTGCGACTAGTTATTACTTTCTGACGTAACGCCTTCATATTGTCTGGGTTCATTATTTTTATTTCCTTAATTTCCTTTCTCGACAAAGACGGAAGACATTAACTATGTATTTACAGCTACAGTTTTATATATTTACATATATACGCTTCACTTCTAAAAGAAAATGCCATGGTAAACAGTAGAAACGCAATCAATAGGTCCTGTGACCTTGCATCGGTCAATGCTATTTTATCGAATGAATGAACAATATACAAAACCACAAGCAATTTCCGTGACTATTGTTTAATTTGCCGCTATATTTAAACATTTTCAGACAGGTATGCCTACACAAAGGACGCAAAAATGTACTCAGTGTATATTGGAACAGCAGAAGATATATAAATATGTAGCAAACTCGATGCTTTACATATTCATCTCACTCTCGAAAAATGGAATAGTTTGGTAAGTTTTGTTGAGGAACTGTTAAAGTAAATTGTCTACATACAAGTACCCATTGTTGATTGAATTAATGAAGAATGAACATGGCATAAAGCATCAGGTACCTGTCATACAGCGTTTAAAAACTCCTTCACAAACACCTTACACACGTTGGTGCTAAGCCATATAAAATAAAAGAAGCGGAAAGTTACTTTTATTAAAGAGAGCTCGGACGTTATTTATCAACGTGACTGCACTGCAACTGTCAACTGTCTTGATATTTCTTCATCACACTTTCAGTATATAATCATGACAACACCGATATGACCATACTAAAATATAAAGGTCAAGGTCACACTGAAGGTCATTATATGGGTTAAATACTCGTTTTTTCTTCACAAAAACTTAACGTTGGTTATAACTTTCTCATTTCTTGATATTTCTTCATCAATCTTTCAATATATACTTCTCATGACAACATCGACATGACCATACTAAAATGTAAATGTCAAAGGCACACTGAAGGTCATTGTATGGATTAAATACTCATTTGTTTCTTCACGAAAATTTAGCCAGGCCAGTTTGTCAAGGTCGTTTATCCGGGTCCAAAACAACTTGTTACACTGACAAAGCGCTGACAAGCGACACACGTGTTCCGCGGAACACCCATCCAATTATTGAAAAGATCCATCGTCATCGACCATCTAACATTGGTGTAATCAGGTCTTCGCTGTTTTAATTGTCGCCCATCTAACAATGCTATTCTTCACATCATCGCCATCGCCCATCTATCTTTGGTGTATTCACATTATCGCTATGTTTACTTGTCGCCCATCTAACATTGATATTCTTTACATTATCTAACATTGGTATATTCACAGTATCGCCATCGCCAATCTAACTTTGGTGTTATTCTCTAATTGTCACCCATCTAACATTAATATATTCACATCATCACTATTTCTTATCGTCGCCAATATGACATTAGAGTATTCGTATCATCGGTCTGTCTCAATGTCGCCAATCTTACACTGGTGTTGTTTTCCTTATCGTCATATCGTATCGACGTCTTCTATTCACTATTGCTATCGCCCATCTAACATTGGTATATTTAACTCATTGCTATCTCTGATCGTCGCCCATCTAACATTGGTGTATTCATTGCTATGTCAAATCGTCGCCCATCTAACACTGGCGTTTTCACCACATCATCGGTTTTTCTCATCTTACATTAATGAATTCATCGCCATGTCTAATCGTTTAACATTTGTGTTTCTTACTCTTCATGTACTCTCAGATAAGACACATTTACCTAAATCACTTCTCTTTCACCACACTTTGAAATACCAAATCTTTGAAATACCAAATGTCAAACTCGGTGTGTGATTATCATATGTAGTAAAACATGTTTAACAGATCGCATTTCCTGGTATTCGTCATCAGTAGTGTTAACCAATCTCGTACAGTTGTCTGACAATTGCAATGGCTGGTGTAAGAGTGCATCCGGAATGAGAACATGTTACCGGGTATTGCTTCATGTCATTAAAGTAGAATGTCGCTTAAGCCGATGCTAGAAGGCGTGTGAGGTGGTGCACATCACATTACCTCTCATGAACAGACTCAATAAAACTGAGTCTGCTACTTTTATCTCTTGTTTGTGTTTGTTGCTTCCAAGGAATCCCCTTTTCAGTATTTATTTACAGTGAACATATATGTGGTATATTTACTGACCAAAAGCGCTTGGGGATATTGGTCAGTCGTCCGTATGTATGTCTGCTTGCCTTTGTTAGATGCATTGTTTTAATCGCAATGACCTCCATTTCTATCGTTAACGTACACATATTATTAAACATTCCAATTGTAGAAAAATGTTATTTCCTGCCTCCTAATCCCAATATATGCTGGAATAAACCACTTGCTAAATAAGAAAATTAAATTGTCTTGATTGATTGCTGATAGTGACGTTTTGTCTCCACGTGTTACGTTTATAAGGTTTAACTCGTGGTATAATGGAGATATCCTGCTGTGTCTAGCAAACGTTCTTGACTCTCACCGCTGCAGATTTGAACTCCAGTGGGAGCTCGGCTTGTCAAGTGAGAGACAGTTGATTTTTATGAATGGCGGGAGGTATTCAGTACTGGTTCTACCCAGGAAAAATGGGATTATCTTCTGTCACAAAACATCGACCGTCATATATAGCCTAACATGTTCTAAAAACGACGTAAAACACCATTCAAACAATCAAACAATAGTCTCTGGCTAATGTCATGATTGGACCTGTGGTTTGAAAGGTACCTGATAATAAGAGAGGAGCGACAGACAGTATACAGACATCGCAGTTTGATATTAGTCGCTGTATTCCGGTAACACTGATACCATGTGTTATGTAACGTTTTATTGTATATGATAACATAAAAACGTTTTCCATTCGCCTAGAAGCAGTCACGTGTGATTCAATAATTTTGAATATTCTGATGGAAAATATGTGAAACTTGCACTAGTTCATTCCGAAACCGTGCAATAGTACAATTTGCGTGCAATAGTTCATCCTTGTCATTGACGCGCCTTTTTAAGACAGTGTTACCTATAACCAGTTTATCATCAACATCATGTTAAATTTGATTTTGTCATTCAAGGTCATTTACATAAATAGCATGTTTATGTTGCATTCTTTTTTGGAATGTTCTGGTACAGAATCTTCTAGAAAATTGATTATGAGTATATAAGGAAGATCTTGCGAGATTGATCGTTATGCAGTAAGGCTGTCGTTAACGTTAGTACATTAAAATAAACCTTCTGAATTCATATTGTGCGAGGATTTATATTAAAATGTGTTGTTATTAAAAATAATTGGAGTATTTGGACACTGTGGAAAACTAAACCAAGAAAGACAAACTCTGGATTTAAGAGACACTTGACAATTTCGATTAAAGGGACACTTGATAATGTTATCTCGAAGGGTACTATTATACCGCCTAGTGCAATAGAACCCTTCTCGGGCCAGTAGTCATTCCCTGTGATAAATAGTTTTCATACATTGACTTCTAAGGAATAAAATAGTTGTGTATTAGACTTTTAGTTGACATTTAGATATGACAGTTGAACAGGAAATGTAGCATACACAGACCTCATTCAGCCAAAATAGTGCGTTCAAAACAAACAACAATTACAAGGAAAATGTATGAAAGGATAAATTTGGAAATCTCCGAACACGATAAATACATAAAATGTTGCAGTCTCGGTTTGACTGAAACTGTTCATGAACGTTAGTGAAAAGTGCTTGCTATCGTTCACGCCCTCTAGCCCCGGCTTGAGCAGAACTCAATATTTAAAATGCCAATAGTACATACATTTGAGCCATCCCGAAGATGGTATGCATATGACGGTGAACACGGAACCTTCAATGAGGTGTTTTCACACTATTCCATGGCCAACGGCGTATGGTCCCAGTTTCTAACAAAACGCTTTGCCCTAAACGAGCAAAATAAGCAAAATCGAATTTAGTTGGGAGCCTAGAATACGAAGCCTGCGTATCACAGGTAACAGTCAAAAGACTAAATTAAAAATCTAGACAACACATCCTAAGGATTAAACAATACTCAGAATCTTTAAAGGCTGGCGTAGTAGAACCATCTATTCGAAATTCAAGTAAAAAACCAAAAGTATTTGAGAATGTACAATACATAGAAGCAACAATACATAGAAGCAACAATACATAGAAGCAACAATGCATAGAAGCAACACTACATAGATACATAGAAGCAACAATACATAGAAGCAACAATGCATAGATACATAGAAGCAACAATACATAGAAGCAACAATACATAGATACATAGAAGCAACAATACATAGATACATAGAAGCAACAATGTATAGAAGCAACAATGCATAGAAGCAACAATACATAGAAGCAACAATGCATAGAAGCAACAATACATAGAAGCAACAATGCATAGAAGCAACAATGCATAGACGCAACAATACATAGAAGCAACCATGCATAGAAGCAACAATACATAGAAGATACCATGCATAGAAGCAACCATGCATAGAAGCAACACTACATAGAAGCAACCATGCCTAGAAGCAACCATGCATAGAAGCAACAATGCATAGAAGCAACAATACATAGAAGCAACAATGCATAGAAGCAACCATGCATAGAAGCAACAATACATAGAAGCAGCCATGCATATAAGCAACAATGCATAGAAGCAATCATGCATAGAAGCAACCATGCATAGAAGCAACCATGCATAGAAGCAAAGTATGCGACACAACAAACATATAAGTGTTGACAATAGGGAACGGACAGTGGCAAAAATGCCGCTGAAGATTTATACCTCGCTACAAGCGGCGCTCTTACCCTATTGACATTAAGTATATTTTCAGTATAACAGTACACCCATTGCATGTCGTTTTCTTTCTTTGGTATTGTTATATTATAAATGAAATCCGTGCGTCAATCACTTACTGATATGTTGGATATGAAGAATGTGCGACGGAAGCGTGATACCGAAATTCCTTATCACTTTATTTTGTCCACACATTTAAATGTGTACACATGTTCGTCTGCATCATATAAAACAACGAATTTCTGCCAAACAGGGGAAATATAAGCAGCATGCTATACAATAAGTTGACAAAAAAATGTGTTCACAATTGACGAAAAAAGCGATAAGAGACTAGCTGACGAGTTTTCGACTCTGTTGACGTTAAATGACCAAACCTTCGTAAACTCTAGCAATGTTTCTATTCACGCCGAAGAGGAGTAAGTCACACACTAGTTTCGTACAGACGGACGGACGGACAAACTAACCTGACGGACATTCGACCTGAATTTAAAGCATGATCAGAGGTCATTGAAAGTGCAAAGAATGGCAAAGAATTACCATATTAAATCCGTTTAACTGCTCCACCATAAAAGATATTTGCTTTTATTACACGTTTGTGGTTGATTATTTTGATTAATTTATCAAATGTTATGGTGGACCATTTTCGTTTGGATGGTATAAATGATCCGCAAAAGCAATGACCAGTGTTATGTACAGTTTTTTCTCGCACATGAATGATTACCGTACGGATTTCACCCTCACATACCCGGGATCTTCAGTACGCCACAGTTTACGAGTAGTTGCCAATAAATGATTACAGCTTTGACTTCTTTATATATTTCTAAGACTGTTTTATTGACTGTTCTTTATGGTAAACGGTTTTGTCTGTGGTAATTGCTTGGTAGGCAAACGATGGTAGAGACGACTTTGATTATCATCTGAATGAATTCACATACATCGTTGCATGTAAAGCCCTGGGCTATATTTACCACGCTAATTTCCTTTGGGAAATTAGAAATAAAATTGAATCTGAGATACATTCAGTGAAATGCCATTGGATTCATTGTTAGTGTTAGTGCAAATTTTACATTTAAGACTGGTTTACTTGTATTGTTTTATTATCAATTAATTACATGGATTCACTTTACTTTGTCATCAGAAATACAAGCTATATTAACATGCAATAATGTTTTCTATTATGTGCTAAAAATGCTTTACTTTCAAAAATGTTGCGTGTGCATGCTGTGCTTATTGCTCTGTTATCGATGCATTGAGTGTGTAATTGTGCTTTATCGTCTCACAGTACTATACTAGATTTAAACGATTGTTCCGAGCTAAGTGTGTGTTTAAAAGAACCACCGTTTTTGATAAAATGATACGTCTTCAAATAATAACAGTCAGACATGGAGAACACTGTCGTCCTTACGACCAATACATTGCCATAATGTGGTAATTTAGTTAATACTAATTATAGGTTGATTAAATTTAATACAATGACCATTTAAAGTAGAATTTCCGATATCGGCTTACTTAAAGATATGGGAAAACTTTCATTATATTATTTTGACTTTCCCCAAACAAGAAATTCATGAGCTGATCTAACACTTATTTCTGAAATGCTCAAATAAATTTATATACTTTTCTCGTCATATGCCAACAAGCTGATAAATCAGAGAAAGGAAGAAAGAAACACAATCAATAAGGTCTGCGACATTGAATCTGTCAATGTCTTCACAGAGACTAAACGTCACAAGCTTTGCTTAAAACCGTTGTCTTCGTCGCCTCATATGAATATTCACTGGAAGTAAAATGTGACTTAACAATATTGTATACATCTTGAATAGTGTCAGTACGTTTTGAAATACGGATAGAGATTTCAGACGAGATCGCTTCGTCGAAAATATACAGTGGTTATATAAAGAGAATGGATCGGAGTCGTATCCTCTTTGTTGAGTGTTGTGCATGAATGTGTGCATTTAGGGTTTATTCAAATGAAATACGGCCTCTGTTTATGCAGACATTGCATGATGTCTTTAGAAACCTCACCGGAACTGTGCGGATGGGGGTAGTTCCGGATATCTGCCTACCATATACAGTGTTAGGGTCATAGTTGTATGGTCGGTACACACCTGTTCACGGCTAGATTAAGTATTAAGTAATGTTTTATTACTTTAATTTCGAATAGGTGGTTCCACCACTCCAGCCTTTAAAGGTTCTGAATATTATTTGCTCACCCTTGGGATATGTTGTCTGCTTTTTAATTTTGTCTGTGGACCTTTGCTTGTGATACACAGTCTTCATAACCTCTACTCACAATTAAATTCCATTTTGTTTATTTTAAAGCGTTTAGTTAGAAACTGGGACCAAACGCCGCTGGCCATGGAATGGTGCGAAAGGTTACATGTTACCCGTCATATGCAAACCATCTTCGGATAACTCATTTTAAATATAGAGTTCTGCTCATCCCCGGGCTAGAGGGCGGGGACGGTAGCAAGCATTTTTCACTACCGTTCATGAACAGTCTCCATTAAACCGACACTGCAATATTTGTTTTAATGTATCGCGTTCGGCGATTTACACATTTTTCTTTTATACTCTTTGTTTTCTAAAATGCATGAGCTCTGTAAATGCCTCTGAAAGTTTTATGTTTAGGTAAGCAAGTCAAATCCTTTGACCAATTTGTAAAGCAAGGGATTCTTCACATGGCGACCAAATACTAACTAGAATTTGCTTTGTACCAGTAGGTATGACGAATAAAATCAATTGAGCCCGTATGTCTATAATTATATATATCAAAATACACAAACTCTTTAGGTATGAAATGTTACTTTCACTTAATTTACTGTTATCCATATCTCAGATATCGTTAACCGATTCCACCACGCTAACCAATTATTCTTTATAGATAATAGAAACCGCGGATAATTTGTACCCGCTGAAGTCGTTATTTCTGTTTACTTCATTTCCACATGAGAGAGTTTTCTACAAGGTCATGTCGAAAGGTGTAATTTATGTGTTTGTTATCTACACTAGTTCATGGTGTTTGCCAAGATAATGTTCATGGACAACACTGTAAACATGAATGTTTACTTGTTAATATGTTAATATGACAATACACCAATGCTTGATCAACCTTAGTTATTGCGATTATTATAAGGTTAACTGTATTGAAATTTGCGACGGTACATTAGTCGTTCAATGGTCGCACATTTTTTTTAACGGAGTTACGTTGAAAGCAGCAAACACAAACAAAGAAAATGTAGTCGACTCGGTTTTATTGAGACTGTTCATGAGAGGTAATATAAGTCGCAAAACCTCTCACGCCCCCTCGCATCGGCTTAAGCAGTATTCTACTGTAAAGCCAATTGTAAAGTAGTTTTTGAACATCAGCTAATCGGAATTGCAAATATTTTGTCATTTTCTGCCACAAATTGACTATTAGTTTTAAATGTATTGTTATATCCAGAAGGGAAAAGTCTGTTGACGAACGGATATAGGCAATAATTCGCTTAATATTCTAAAAAAGTTTCCGAATACATAAATATCAAATCCAATACTCATTGTCGGTGATGGAGATTTATACCATTTAGAAGACAACTACGTTTCACGAACATAATTACTTGGGTGGTATTAATCGCCACTATGTTGATGATATTTCAGGACAACGAAGAAAAGAAAATGTTGATGCAAAGCATCCATTCGTCGGTAGTATTTGTGACAAAAACTATCGGAAGCAGGTGCTCGGGAACGGAGATTATCGAAGCCTGTAGCGTATACCAATAATTTACAATGTAAAATTAATGTAAACACTTGTCATATATTACAGATGTAATAATGTTAATAAAATAAAATAGTAAAGGTAATATAAGCAATGTTTTGGTGATAAAAGCCACCCATTATCAGACCGTACCGTACATTCCGTTATCATCTAGTACAACTTTACAAATACATGGATGTACATAATACTCTCATAAAATAACGGTTCTGTTCTGAAAATAGCTCTCGCTGTGAAGCTGCTAGTTGGCTGGTTCTGGGGCATCAGTGTGTTCTTAAAGTTATGCTGTATGCTGGTTCCCGAGTAATCAATTACCAATAGATGACTAAAGCGCCGCATTGTAAACACGTTTTTAGGTTATAATAGCGTAAATGAGTCTCCATGCCCCTTCCATAGTAAAGTTAGAATGTTGACAACCTGTTAAAAACTCAAGCCTGATTAGAATTCTGGGAAACTTACTTTATCATGCAAAGAAACATGTCTGCTATTAAACATCAACAAGGAAACAGGGGTTGAATTCCTTCTAAGACACATTTTTAAAGCTGTATACTAACACCGGGTCAAAGGTCAAAGCTATTTTTTACCCCTTGCAATTTCGTACCCTGTCTACTTTCACTTCTGAAATTTATATCAAAAACTGTCAAAAACATGATGAGCTCCCTTTTCAAATATCAACAACATGTCCAGAATACAGTTACAGCCAAAAAATAACAGGAAATTGAACTAAAAAAAGCTTTTAAAGAAAAGATTAGCACTCTTTAATACGAACTACTTTCGAATGCACCAGGCGAGCAAATCCGGCTGATTTAGTGTAGTTAAACCTTTAGGAGAAACACTGTTTTGGTAAACACTCGATACAAACAAAGCTGTTTTTCCAAAAGTGTACATACTTTGTAACGGCCGACGAATAATAAGGCCAAGACTGCCAATTTATATTTATTACTGTACACGAACTACGCGATAGTTTCTAACTGAAACGCGATCGGCTCCATATTTCCTCAGTCTTATAATTTGGTTTCCCGCACAGTAAAACGAGGGTAAAACTTATTTTCCATTTAGAAATATACGCAATAGACACTTGGCTTATGCAAACAAAGTAATCAGTCAGAAAGGGAGATGTCAGAAACACAATCAATAAGTCAAGTGACACTACATCTGTCTACATGAGAAAGAACCAAACTGTCTTAAGCTCTGTCTGTAGATTTGCTGATGGTGGCTGCACTTACAGAATACAAAGGGTTTTAACGGTGGCTGCACTTACAGAATACAAAGGGTTTTAAAGACGGACCACTTTGACAAATATTAGACTTATAACTAGATCAATATGAAATCACTCGAATATGACTTTGTTATTAATTAACCATTAAACTAATGTAGTTATTGTGAATTATTATTATGGAGTATGTAAAGATTCAGAATCTGTCATATGAATTCTTAACTGAAAACTTGAAATTCGAGTTCAACTGGACTGACATTTATATTAGGCAGACTAGAATCTTCATATAGCATCAATAACAGCATAGTTAATTAATATTTGTTTATATATGGGTGATATGAATACATACTCTTTCGGACTGATTTCAGTGGACTTACTTGACTGGATAAAATAAACAACTTGGGGTCTAACACTTACATATATTGAACCGTTTAGAAATATTATTCAGTCGGGTAAACAAGTTATCTCCTGAATAGCAACTGAACTAAACGCTTCTTCTAATAATTATTTGCCCATTAGCATAATTATACTGCATAGCATTCAAATAAGAACAAAGTAGGTATAAAAGTCGATCAGGAAATGTAGCATTCAAGGACAACAGTCAACTTCAAACACGCAAAGAAACAAACAACTACACATATGAATAAAAAGCAAGATATGGCATCACAAATCTAAAAGGTTCTCAGTAGTTATTGACATTCACACTAGCGTTTGTTTAGTGCTGTATGGAGGCCGTAAAATATCGCCCCGACTACAGATCAGTAGTGTTATTATTTACTGGTCCTTTGGGATCATCAATCCCATTCTGTGTTGCTTTACAGTAGAATATCGCTTCAGCCGGTGCTAGGAGGCGTGAGAAGTGTTGCATCTTATAATTACCTCTCATGAACAGACTCAATAAAAACGAGTCTGCTACTTCCAAGGTGTCACCTTTTCAGTATTTATTGACAATAAGGCTTCAGCACTGGAATGGTCAATGTCAAAAACCGCACTCTTACCATTATCCCAAGAAGTTTGCCGAGAATATGCAAATATGCGACCGATATTATAATGTCGCTTGTCCTAATATGCTGGAGATTTCGTTCGTTCCTTGTCTTGACCTAGACATTACTAAGCACATCGTAATAAATATTTTATAAACTTTTGATTATTTTGATATTTTCTTGGACGTACTGTTATAGTCTGCACGATATATTTGGTTATTAATATAAATTGTGTAGTTTTAAGAAACTAACAAACTTACATAAGTAACGAACATTATTTTATCGCGCACTTATGTTTGCCACGTTGAATTAATCCGTGCACACAAAAGGACACTGTCTACATATCTACAGATCCGCACATCTTTATCTAATCTGATAACAGGACACTGTTATCTTTCGATAAATCATTTAAGAATCATACAGTTAATTATATAAATGGCTAACTTCATTAACAATTCTTCTAAGAAATAACTAAACAGATGACATCATTAACCCCGTGCAATTTTCATAATTATGTATTTTGGAGATTAACAGTTAAAGTGTGTATTATTTTCTTAAAGTGACATGGTCCATAAGTAAAACATATATTGAGCATAAGCGAATAATGATTTTATCTTATTTTTAGTCAGTGAAATGTATACATGGAACATGATTATAGCCCCAAATACGTATATAGTAATAAATTGGTTAATTTGAAAAAAGAGCATAGCCCCAAATATGTATGTAGTAATAAGTTAATTTGAAAAAAATGCTAAATTATTCATTTATTGTATGTAAACATCGCTGGGACCGCAGTATTTACATTTGTGATGCTCACGTGATATCTATTAGCGCATTAGGTGTTAATTACAGTATGTCTTGCATCACATAACTGTCAAGTGTAGCTCAATCGGTATCGCGTTTGTCTTACATACAAGAGTAATTTTATTGTGGCTATGAGTTCAATCCCAGGAGTGGTACCTTTTTGAACCTCTATTGAAAATCGTCAAAACATTTGTTTCTATATAGTAAATATTCAATAATGGTAGATGTGTAATGTTTGTCAGCGTAATTATTTTGTATTTTATAAGCTAAAAGTTAGGCCAATGCAGCTTTAATATAGTTCAATATACTGTCTGCATCATAGTCAAAACTCTGCGAGTTTCGAACGATATGTTTTTCCTTACCCGGGCGCTAATGCGAGAGCCCTTTTGGTGAGAAAGAATTGACTAAAATAATTCATTTGTACCTATTGACTGATTCTTTCCATTTACGATGCAAGCTTTAGGCATGTTATTCATGTTATTTACCTTTAACATTAATTTTCATTTACTTACTAATGCAGCTGCCCAAATATCTCTTGTATCATATTCATCCGTATGCGTTCATTAACATGGTATAGCTAGATATGACTGATCTGGTGGACACTATACAAGTAGATATAAAACATACTGAAAAGGGGATCCCTTAGAAGCAACAAACGCAAACAAGAGATAAAAGTAGCAGACTCGGTTTTATTGAGCCTGTTCATGAGAGGTAATGACTAGTGCAAAACCTCTCACGCCTTTTAGCACCGGCTTAAGCGATATTCTACTTTAAAACCACAAAGACGGGGCTTGATGATCCCAAAGGACCATTAAGTAAAAGTCGAACATTCAAGGGCCACAGTCGGCCAAAAACACATATTGATACAAACATCACTCACATCGATAAATTAGAGGCACGGTGTGTGACACCACAAACATATTAAAAATCCAGTTTGTGTCGTTGGTGTCGTTTATTTCTGTCCATTTGCCCATATTGGAAGAATGAGTTATTGTATCCATGCACAGAATATATCCATTTCACTAATAAACATGGTCTGTGATCTGCCATGTCAATTACTAGCCGAAGATGTAATTTCTGTTAATTGCATTTTCGCAGGAGAAGGTTTCCTAAGATGTCACGTTAAATGATGTTTTATCTATGCGCGTGTATCTAAACTGCCTGTAACTGTCGACAATTTGTTTTGCAAAGACAAGCTTGTCCGATTTGTTGTTGTTCAGTACAAATCGGAATACATACTGAGGTGTTGTATTATATATATAAAAAAATTAGGACTCTGTCTTAAATTTTTTAACTCCGCCAAGCTTTCGGACTTACGTCCTTCATCAGGGCTAATTTACTACTCAATGTATACAAGTAAAACGGACGTGACATCGTAGTGGGCGCGTCATAACGTCGAGTGCAACGCTATTCCTTCAGATTGACGCCATATGGCCGGTATGTTCGCAGCTTACTCTTCCATAACTGTTCAATGGTTTTCCGGTATTGCTCGTCCCCATTCAGTTTCTCCAAACCCATCACTCTAAAATCACTGACACTGTGTCCATCTGAGTAAAAGTGTGCTGCCACCGGATCGTTGTATTGTGTTCGTATTCGGGATAGGTTCAGCAAATGTCTCTGATACAGGGTATCGCCCGTCTCTCCCACATAGATGTATCCCTGGCAACACCTATATATATATATATATATGTATTATATGTTGTATTATATTTACAACAGAATATACGTATATCGTGTGCTAATTTCTCTGGATGTGGAATTACTATACTACTCAAAATTTGCTAAGGATCACTTTCATTTTTCTATATAATTTTATTAGAAATTCATTTACAATAACGATATTAATTTCATTGATACTTCAACAATTCCACAATTTCAATCAAGACATGAGATCACATGACCATACACTGCCCTAAATAATTTCATGTAAAATAGAAATAATGCTATTTATTTCAACAAGAAATTTAGACAGCAAAAAAGAGCCATTGCCCTTTGTATGTGTTTCCCTGTCCGATGTGTTTCCCTATCCGATCTTTTTATATTTCTTTATACTTATAATTCGTTTCCATTCTATAATTCAAAAACTACTAATAGGACTGCAATGTAATTTTACACAATGATAGAAGGCAATGAATGGAGGTGCAGAGTGCAAGAACCATAACTCTGCCTTCGATTAAATTAGAGTTATAGCCCTTTGTATTTTTATACGTATAATTTGTGTCCGCTCAATAACTCAAAAACTAATAGAGGGACTGCAAAGAAATTTCACAATGATAGAGGGCAATTAGAGAAAGTGCAGAGTGCAAGAACCATAAACTGTCTTCATTTAAATTTGAGTTATTGCCCGTTATACTTTTATACCTATAATTGTGTCCACTCCATACCTTGAAAACTACTTAAGTCACTGCAATGAAATTTCACGAAAGAATAGAGGGCAATAAGAGGGCGTACAGATAGCAAAAATCATAACTCTGCCTTCATTTAAATAAAACTTATTGCCGTTTGCAATTTTATCTTATAATTTGTGTCTGTTCCATAACTGGGAAACTACTAATGGGACTGCTATGAAATTTCAAACAATGATGGAGGGCAATGCGAGTAAGTGCAGAGCGTAATAACCATAACTCTGTCTTTATTTAATTCAGAATTATTGCCCTTTGTAGGTTTATATTTATAATTCGTGTCTGATCCATAACATTAAAACTACTAATTGGACTGCAATCACATTTCACACAATGATAGAAGGCTGTGCGTGTAAGTGCACAATAAAAGAACCATAACTCTGTTTTCATTTAATTGAGAGTTATATAATTCTTGTCCGGAGCATAACTCAGAAACTACTAGACTGGAATGGAACATCACACAATGATAGAGGGCAAGTAGATGAAGTGACGACTGCAATAACCATAACTCCATCTTCATGGACAATATGGTTATTGGCCTTTGTAATTCTATAGTTAAAATTCTTGTCCGAAGTATAGCACCAAAACTACTAATGGATATGCAATGAAACACAATGACAGAGAGCAATAAGAGGATGTGGAGAATGCAAGAACCATAACTATATGTTTATTTAAATTAGAGTTATTGCCCTTTGTTATTGCTACCTTGTTTATTAAAGAATATCACCAGTTGGGGATATCTTTATTTACACTCACTGTCAACAGGGTAAGAGTGAGGATTGGTGCACCCTGAACCTAGCTTAAACTCATTTATATTACATGTATATCTACTTTTAGTGTACACGTGTAATGCATTTGATACATGTTAGTTTATAAGTTATTGCTTATGATATTATTTTTTTTAAATAAGTGCGCAAAACTTGGTCAGATGGAAGCCACGAACGCAAACAACAGAGAAAAGTCTCAAGACTCGATGAGAAGAGTTTAATTTTAGTCATGGATGAAATTCAGCATTTGTATACTTGCCACAATATATACCTTAGAAAGACTTGCTAAAAGGAAAGGAGACATAAATATAATTACAAATCAATATGTGCATGCCTACATTTATTTGTAATATAGTTGCAACCGCACCTTGCCCTAATACTTATGTTGTCACTAGAACGGAAGAGTCATAATTATCCGATGGGTCATGGTAGCACTTATCCCTATGCATGACTGCCTGATACTTGACAGCATCGGATTCTATATTGCATCAATTATAGAATGTCATACACAACGTACATAGCTATTTAACTGGATCAGAGCCAATGGCATTCTAAGGCACAAGTATATTAGGCCGATTTTATCACTTCCCAGGGCATTGACACCGGGCGAATAATTATCAATTTCCAACATTTAATTAGTTATAACTAATACTCGTACCTTTTTCCACTGACTGTTCTTTTTAACAGTTACTTTAGTTTACTTTAGTTTACAGACACATGTGGAAGAACATTAATCGATCAATATGCGCATCCATCTTGATCTTAAAATCATGACGCGATTATTTAACATAATATTCTTAAAGTAGCTATCCCGCCAACAACAGCCAAATTTGACATCATCTAAACATACTGACGACGAGGTATATCACATGTATTCCAACACCAAAGAATAAACCTGTACTTTTAATCATCATATAAGCATTATTATATGACCTGAACACCTGGATAGAGTTTTGATGAATGGTTTTGAAGTGTAATTTTGCCGTTATTTGGCGGGTTAGTTTCTTTAATGTTAATATTGTAATTCAATGATAGTTCTTCCTTTCGACTACGTTATGTCTAGTGTTTTTAATCTCTAGAGTAACGAAGACAACTGTTCCATTTGATATAACTAACAAAGACAACTGTTCCATTTGATAAACAGTTATGTCATTTACCAATAGCAGGGTGAGAACGGGACGATTAAGACTCTCCACTGACCTATTACTACTGCTCGTTATTATTACTGCTCATTCAAATCTAGATATGTCTTTCTCTTTCACGCAATAGCAAGGCTGGTATTTTTCCATTGTAATGGTAATTGGAACTGTCAACAACGTTTGATTATAGTGAGGTATATGTTATTCCGTTGCCAGAAGTAAATCTCCCGTAGCCTATTTCAGATTTCAAATATTCTCCTGTATTGATACCATATTACCATAATAAAAGTAAAGTGTAATCCTATATATCCCCAATATTGGCAAATACTTAAATAAAACAACCAGCTGTCGAAATCTGCTCGTGCTAGCAGGCAATTAATTAATAAAGTGACAACTCTTCTGGTAATGAAATTTTTTTTTGTGAGTTATACAATGTTTTATTCCATCATTCATTTGATACATAATACACGCAATAGCAGATGGTATACAATAGTCGTTGTCTATAAAACACTATTTACAATACTGTTTATATTTATAATGAAATAATGTTCTTGTTTACGGACGAAGGTTATTGAAAAGAGTGTTTGAAAGTATAGAAGTGTAAAGTTTAGTATGCAGTTGAGAACAGAATTATGTTACGTTTGAAAGAAGATTATGAAGCCTAAAAAGAAGTGATGAGAATTCGGACATAACAGAGAGTTGCTTTGCTTCCGCTTTTGTTGTCTTCGGTAATGTATTATAGCAAACTTTAATTAATACCAGTTAATTTATTGGAAGTTTCGCCATTTAATACCATGGCTGTCTAATTTGTCATATGGTTCATCGCTATTTGTTTTTCTATTTGTCTGAATGTTTTATTAATGGCCATCTTACATTGGTGAAAGATAATTATATATTTATTTATTCATTTATATATTTATGAATTTATTGATGCATAATGTTTTTATTATTATTTTTATTATTTATTTTATTATATTTTATTTTATTTCATTATATATATATATATATTATATATATATATTACACATTTTGGACAGAACAGTTGGTTTGATCGCGTAGGCTTCTACTAGGCATTGCATATTATTCACATTGATCTCGTTTCTTATACCAGCATGATCCGAGTAATATAGTATGTTTATCCAGACTTATCTCGTCTGGAATGTAAGGGATTGTCTGTTTTCTTTTAATTGGTAGGCAACAGTGTGTTATTGCGTTTGATCTTTGTTTACATCACATAATAACACACAGATCTATACAGATGTATAGTATAATTAAGGACATTTTCCTTATCAATTAATGCGTTATGTCCATTGATAAATCTACTTTAAAACACATCCCATTCGGGGAAAGCTATCTGTTCTACCGATATTCTCGTTCTAATATGAGTTGGTCTGAGTTCAGATATAATGTTATTCATTAGCTATGAGCTATGCAAATAGGAAAGACATTCCTAGTAAGTCTACTTTTAGACTTCCTAAAGAGTGATTTCGTTTATGCAAACAGGATAATAAATTGGGAGAAGGAGCGGATGACACTAGATCAATGAATGAATGAATGCATGAATGAATGGTGTTTCACGGCACGTCGACATAATTAGGTCATATTGTGCGCAAAAACTGATGAAATATGACGAAATGAAGTAGTAATTGAAAAATAATGTAAATGTATAAATATAAAACTATTTACAAATAAGGGATGATATGGTAGTAATATAAACTATGTATGTAATCAACACTAGATCAATCCGATGGCTATGACACCAATTACGTCAACGTCTTATATTCAGCCCATTTTCAATACAAGCTGAACATACGTGGATTTATATTAAAATAAGTAAATGTCTTTTTAAATAGTGTTAACATCGTTAAATGTAAAAAAGTACACAAAATCTGTTGTGATGTACATTTAAATGGAAAAAAACACTAGTGCATTTTTACATGCATTATTCCAAAGAAAAAAACATACGTAATGACGTTTCGTGTATACATGTTTAATAAAAAAGATCATCTATGACTATCTACTAGGAGGATAGTGGACCAGTTAATAACACAGATGTTTTTATGTAGCTTCTCAAAATAACTTTGATATATGGGCATATGTCTCTGCAATGAGGTATATGCGAGTACTGTTTCTACCCAGGAAAAATGGAGTGGTCTATATGGCCTAACATGTGCTAAAATGACGTAAAAAACATTCAAACCAACAAACAAAGAAATTCTTCATTGGCATAACTTCTTAAATAGGGAAATCCCTATTTATAAACAGTGTGACATCACATTGGGTATCTGGCCTACGAATACTAAAAAAGAAGTAATTAGTATACGAAACTCCAATCTATAATTCTCACATCTAGGCATCTTTTGTAGATAAAACATATACAAAAGGCTCAACTTACACAACTGAATCATATAAAAAGGTAACAGTACAAAATGAATGCAAATTGTATTATATATTTAGTGACACATCTTTTTCGATTATTTTTTTTTTGTTTTGTTTGTGTGTTGTTTTTTTTCCAATTAATTTTCAAATTCATGTTAATATTATTTATCATGTGCTGCTTTGTACTGATGTGCCCCTCGGGTCTCGTTGTTGACTTGTATCGCTGTGTCCATCCGTTGTTCTTTTCCAGCTTTTCGATGTTTCACTGTGTGGTCCTCCGGTCGCAGTTCATTGTTTTTGATGTACACTGATTAGCATTATGGGTATTGACCTATTTTCATGGGGTGTGACCGTAGGACTATACTATAATCGTAGACAGTGGAGTTTAAAATCATATAAGGACCTTTTTTATTTGATACTTCTGCGCACATTGCTTATATTAGCAGGGGATGTAGAACCTAATCCCGGACCTGATGAAGTCCAATGTTTCTCAGTTCTACATCAGAATATACGCAGTATCAGAAACAAACTAGAGTTCATAAAAGAAAACTTTCTTGATTTCGATATTCTGTGTTTTACAGAAACGCATCTTGCGATGGATGTCAATAATGACCTTTTACAGTTGGACGGGTTCAATCATGTCTACAGAAAGGACATCTCGTCCCATGCAGGTGGTCTTTTAGTATATGTATCGCCTTTTTTAAGGCCAACTAGAAATGTTGAATTAGAAAATATGCTCCCTGAATCACTGTGGGTAGAAATAAGAGACAAAAGTCAGTCATTTTTAGTATGTACAATTTACAGACCCCCTCATTATAGTGTAGAATTTTGGGATAGACTTAATACTTGTTTAGAAAAAGCAGCCGAAATTAACAATAATATTATACTATTAGGAGACATGAACGAAGACCAGCTGAACCTTTCAAATCACAAATTTCGGAATTTACTTTCTTTCAACAATTTGACAAATGTTATCACCGTTCCAACACGTGTAACTAATACTTCTAGTACGTTAATTGATCCAATAGCTGTTGCAAACAACATAACCTGTCATGAATCTGGCATTTTTGAAACTCCAAATTACATTAGCGATCATTTCGGTACATTTGCATTTATTAATAGCGATCTTCAACAAAATATCCCATATAAGAGGAAAATCTGGAATTACAAACGTGCTGATTTCGATAAATTCAATAACATGATCAGATCTATTGACTGGTCTTTTTTACAAGCTGGAACAATTGATGATGCTACCAACGCGTTTATATCTAGATTTATTAATATCGCAGAGGAATGTATTCCAACTAACCTAGTGACGATCCGTCCAAATGATAGGCCGTGGTATAATACTGAAATTAGACGAACTTCTCGTAAACGCGATAGACAGAGACGTATTGCTCTTAGTACTGGAAAGTCCTCGGATTGGAAAATATTTAAAAACCTTCGAAACAAAGTGAATAACATGAAAAAATATGCCAAAGAATCATTTTTTAACAACATTGAGTTTACTATGTCTGATTTGAGATCGAAGAATCCAAGAAACTATTGGAAAACTATCAAATTGTTAGTAAATGGAAATTCAAAAAGCTGCGGTGCTATACCACCATTAAAAAATATTGACGGTACATACGCTGTGTCTGACTTAGAGAAGGCAAACACATTAAATGATTACTTTGCATCAATATCTTCACTTGATGATTCACAGGCGACATTGCCTAATTTTGAACTTAAGACAAATAGTTCCCTTCATGATATTTCTATAATCGAAACCAATATATCAGATGTTTTGTCTAACCTAATTACAAATAAAGCTAGTGGACCCGATGAGATCAGTCACCGTATGTTAAAAGAAACATCAAAGACGACATGTAAACCACTTTGTATTTTATTTAACCGATCTATACAAGAACATGTGTACCCAAGTTGTTGGAAATCAGCAAACGTTATGCCCTTATTTAAAAATGGTGAAAAGGATATTTCCTCAAATTATAGACCAATCTCTTTGATTAGTTGTGACGGAAAGGTGATGGAACGTGTAGTGTTCAAACATTTGTATAATTTCTTGCATTCTAATAATTTAATTTATAAAAAACAGTCAGGTTTCTTACCCGGTCACTCCACTGTATTCCAATTGATTGATATATACAACCAAATTTGTAAAGCCTTTGACGAAAAGAAATTAACTTACATGATATTTTGTGATATTTCTAAAGCATTTGATAGGGTTTGGCATCGAGGACTTATTTTTAAACTCCAGAAGTATGGTTTAGCAGGAAACTTACTCAATTGGTTATCTAGCTATTTAGAAGATCGTAGTCAGAAAGTTTTTGTCGGATCCACCTTTTCGGATGTTAAAACTATCAATGCCGGTGTTCCTCAAGGCTCTGTGCTTGGACCTCTTTTATTTTTAATTTACGTTAATGATATTACAGACTCACTTCTTAGCACTACTAGATTATTCGCTGACGATAGTGCTTTAGCTATATCCTCAGCGGACCCTAATTATTTGGAAAGCACTTTAAATAATGACCTGCAAAAAATCCTGGATTGGTCAAAACAATGGCTTGTTAAATTTAATCCGTCAAAAACTAAAGCCATGTTATTCTCTCTTTCAAATGCTATTCAACCCAATTTATATTTTGATGCTTCTCTGTTAAATTTTGTTGAACATCATAAACATCTTGGAGTCACACTCAGTCGTGATGGATCTTGGCATGAGCATATATCAAATATTGTATGTTCTTCAAATAAAGTTTTAGGATCAATGAGAATGATTAAATTTAAGCTAAAACGAACAACTCTCAACCAAATATACATTTCATATTTACGGCCTATTTTAGAATATGCATCAATAGTATGGGACAATTGTACTAACTATGAAAAAGATACTTTAGAAAGAATACAATATGATGCAGCAAGAGTAGTTACTGGTCTCACACGTTCTGTTTCTATTGACAATTTACTGAACGAAATCGGGTGGGTATCACTTGCAAATCGCAGAACTATCCAAAAATTTATTTTGATTTATAAAGAAAAACATGGCGACTTACCACTATATTTAAACGAATTATTTCCTTCTTTAGTTAATGAAATAAATCCATATAACCTACGAAACAATAATGACTTCGTCACCCTGTCACGCCGTACAGAGATTTATTCTAGATCGATAATACCATCATCTTTAAAACTTTGGAACGAGTTAGACACGACAATTCGCGACTCCACAACACTTTCAATATTTAAAACCAAACTTAAGACGCTTTTCAAACCCCCCGTTGTACCTAAGTTCTTCTTGTATGGTGACAGGTATCTAACAGTTATTCATGCACGTATTAGAAACAAGTGTAGTAATTTAAATGCAGATCTTTATAACAATCATTTACGGGATACACCTCGTTGTGTCTGTGGAAATGATTATGAAGATGCCGAACATTTCTTTTTCAGGTGTGAACTTTTTACAAATCAGCGAATTCAATTATTTGTGAATACGCGCATTAATCATCCGATAAGTACCCAAAAACTGTTATATGGCATTGAAAACTTAAACGACGAACAAAATCAAACCATTTACTTTGAGGTTCAACAATTCATAAAACAGACGAAACGTTTTCAAAGCTAATAGAATTGATTTCTTTCCTCTACTGTCGTATTTTTGATATGTTCTTTGTGTGAGCTTTTACGGAATGATGGGTGGGCTCGGCGGTATGGCGGTAGGGTATGGGACACGGGAGGCTTATCATGTGTGGAGTGGTTTTTGATGAACGATATTTTGTTTGGTATGTTGTAGTTCTTTTTTTATTTTTTTTTATTTTATTTTCGATTACTATTGTTAAAACATTATTTCTTTGCTTTGTTTAACTAGATATTGATATAACCATTTTGTTGAACTCTGCCTATTTGGAAAGGACCGTAACTGATGTTGTGATAACTCGTGGTCCAATCCATTTGTAAATGTTATTTATTATTATAAATTGTATATCACATGTATTTACGTAAATAACATCAAGCAATAAAATATTATTAAATTAAAAAGTGACACAGCATTAATTTCAAAAACGGTCACAAGTTTAATGCGACCAACTCATTTACAGGCCTAAAAAGTCACGCAAGACAAGATTCAAATACATTTGATAAATACATCTCTGTCCTTTTTAAAATTTACACAAGCAGTGTTTTTTTTTTTTTGTAGTCCGTCCGATCCGTCAGTCAAGGACATTTCAAACGACATATCACTGACAACTACGGTGCTAAATAAAACATGTTCTCAGGGTGGTGTCCTTCTATATTTATATTTTTGTTCTTACTACAAATAAATATCTCCTTATAAATCATGTACCCTTCCTTGAGTTGTCATCTATCATGTTTGTAATTTTTTCGTCATCGTCAAACATTCAAAACTGCTTCCGGATACTTATGAAACTCAACCGTGTGTATGTTGGTACCGTTTCAGATATTTGTTTGTTACTTTTCCTGATCCAGCAAGCTGTCATTAAAACTAACAAACATTGAGAATATTTCAGTTCACTTGGACCTCTTGTTTACTGTGAGTTAGAGGGGTTAGTATATTTTGGCCCTCGCTTTACGCGCTTTTAGGTTGTAAGGTTATTACGATGTGGGCTGCAAACATATTCAAATAATAAACAAAACACCAATTTTTAAGAACATGCAGCAGTTTCTGAAATGTATTTTATAAACCACTCTGCTTTCGTTCATGTGATAATGTTTACTCGAAGACTAAACAAAAACTGAAAGTAAACAAAGATTAAACCGTAGTTTAATATCTTATTTCAAAATCCGTTGTGGGTATAAATCATTTCACTTTTTACTTCATCTTCGTGTGAAAACCCGGTTTTGAATAGGCGATATACAAGGTTTATCGCGACATTAGTTTGAAATTTGCATATAAGGAATTATTGAAACTATATACACGAGGCGCTATTAAAGTTTTAAACTTTCTCTCAAATGATGAATTACGCTTCAGCAAATCACAAAGGATTTGTGGATCGTATGTCTCAGTGAGGACAAAAAGTTTAGCAAGATTTTGTTGCAAGGATATAGTAATTTTTTTTTTGTAAAATCAAGAAACCACTGCCATAGACACAATATTTTATTAAACACACATCAATAACAGTCGAACATCTTAATGACGAATTAAGTAACGAATAAATGAACGTAGGGGTCAAGCCATGTCAGTATATCTTGTATACAGTATTATTTCATCTAAAAGCTTGCTAAACTTTCTCAGTATAAGTGCAACTTCAAGTCACTGGCACCATTCGCTATACCACCGTTATAACGTCACTGGCTTGTTTATGAAAGGAATCGAAAACTAACGCTTCACTTCTTATAGATCGCACAATATGGCAATTTTGTCCTCGTGAAAGCCGATAGTCTGTTATTGCACCATACACATTAACACGGATGCTATAGTTTTAGATGATCTGCTATACCAGTTAACCGGGTTCACGTCATCGTGGTGTAACATTTACGACAAGATTCTTCTTAATGAATTGTAGATAATAATATCAAAAGTCAAGGTCACGGGAAACCTACGTTATTTGGAGCATTGTTTCGGCTCAGTATCGTTGTCACATTTACGTCAAGGTTTTTCATAATGAATTGTAGATAATAATATCAAAAGTCAAGGTCACGGGAAACATACGTTTACTTTGAGCATTGTTACGGCTCAGTATCGCAGTAGATAGACAAGTCGAACAGAAATTGTAGAATTCAATGACCACAGTTAATCGAAAAGACGCATTGAAACAGAAAACATATAAGGGTTCATATATTCTCACTAGCATTTGTATAGTGCAGCGTGGCAGCCGGAAAAAGTCACCCCGATTAAAAATCAGTAGTGTTAATACTTACTGATCCTTTAGCATCACCGAGCCCAATCCCTATGGCTTTATAGAAGAACACCTTTTAAGCCGGTGAGAGTGTTATAACTTATATTACCTCTCATGAACAGACTCAATAAAACCGATTCTGCTACTTTTTCTCTCATGTTTGTGTTTGTTGCTTCCAAGGGATCCCCTTTTCAGTATTTAGCAACAGGAGAGCTACCACCTTAGAACGGGCAGTGGCAAAAAAGGCCGTACGGGTTTTAATATAGGCGTCAAACCTCACGTTTACCCTAATATCATCCCAATAAAACGGTACAGTGTAAACAAAAAAGCCCCTCCAGGCTATATCCTCTAAGAAACTTAATATGCAATATAAGTATAACACAAAGTCAGACGATCATGTATCTATGAATATATAAAGAAAAGCCTAGTAATCCACATGGCAAGTACTCAATGACTTATCAGAAGACAGAGCAGCAAGACAATAAACGATTGCTGACACGACAAGACAAGATCTGAGACAAACATCACACATTACCGTCCTTTCAGGATTTAGGTAGACGTCATCATGGGTTCATAAATCTGTCCGGTCTTCGAAAAATCAATGGGTCAACCAATAAACAATCTTAAGGGTATAGAGCATTTACCATAGTAGAAAAGGAATGGTATTCAATGCTTAATATATCATTCAGATACCGAGAGGTGTCATTTATAGCATCGATGGCATCTGTTGTGTCATTAAAACCACCAATGACATCTGCCTGAGTATCTGGGGAAACACAACATGAAATCTCTTTCATATCAATACAAAAACAAGTCTGCGACAAGAGGTGCACAGTTAGTTGTGATTCTCAAACTTCTTAACAATACCACTTATTGTAACGGAGTTACGGTGGTCTAGTGGTTAAGGCATCCGCCTCGTAATCCGGACGTCGAAAGTTCGAGTCCCGTCAGAGGCTCGAGTCCCGTCAGATGCGGGCTTGTTACTGAAGAGAGACCGGTTGGTGAGCCGCCACCTAGTTAAATAACGGTTACCGATTGCCTACCTGCCTGGTGCCTGGCATTAAGAAATAGGAATCGGGAAGTAATGATGTTCAAGACAAAGGTGTCTCATAAGTCAAAATTGGCTGGCCCTTTCAATAGGGGTGACACTATAATAAAACAAAAACTTTACTTTACTTTACTTTTATTGTAATTGTCTAACCTGCCGTTAGTACATAACGATTTATTATCGCTGTAGGCCAAACATGTATTTTTTCTAAACTATTTTGGAATAGTCGGGAGGCTTAGCTCTCTTAACGCTCTTGTTGTTAATACGGTAATATTATTTTGCACAGACACACATATAATAATTTATTTGCCATTGATCAAACGTGTGTTTGTTTACTGAGCATTTGTATTTGTTGGATCTATAAACCAAACCCTGTACGTGACGCCATTTGGTGCATAGCGATTTAAAATGCTGTAAATAAGTATTGAACTATACACACGCGATCGTTCACTTACGTTTTCAACTTGTAATTGTCCGTTCTAGCCAAACATTTACGACATTTAGACGTTGATTTACGCAATGTAATAGCTTTATAAACTGACATATGTCATTTGAAATCTATATCAGCAATATGAAGGCGTCGCGTATGCTGAAAATTATACAAATATAAGACAAACAGATATATGATAGCAATTTTAAAGGTTCATAGACTTCCCATGTATGTTCCCCGATTTGTTTTACATTTGATACTTGGTAGGTCTCAATAAGGATTGCCAAGGGTGTATATTTATTTATTATCGAAATAGTTGATTTAATGGCATAGACAGATTTTGAGATGCAGAACAAATAAAGAAGCCATCTGGAATATACACATTTCATTTCGATTTAAATCAGCTCCAAAATGCAATATTTACATGTTATATATTGATTACCCATTCTATTCTATATAAATGTTATACATTCAGCTTCGTATTATACATACGTTTGAAATTACCTAGCATTGACGCAAACAACATGTAACGTTGAGCAAAATTAATATCGGGAGGAGCTTAATGCCATTATAATTAAACTTCCAAAATGTAATATTTTTCATCAACGCTAATTTGCCTTGAACCTTTCAAATATTGTTTATTATTGCTTTGCAAGTATGCAAGTTATATAGGAAAGCTAACGGGATGCCGTGAGTTTAAAAACAAACAAATATAAATAGTGCCATGCATCCCTTCAAGGCAAAGGATGCGAAATAAAATGCTGAAAATAATAATTACTTTCAAGTCAAACTGAAAATAGATTTTTCAGAACCTGTTTATATGGTATATATATATACTATTAAAAATTCCGAAATACCCACCAAAGAATATGTCATTAACATTCGCATTGAGTTGTGTATTTCACGCTCGAGTAGAGATACGATTGAACTGCAAAATATAACGAGTTTAAATCGTCTCCTCTGATTGCATGAACACATTTTAAAGATTTCAAGTCGATGTGTTTTCTTTGAAATGAATTATATAACACGTATGCATTTGGGTACATACGACTTTAACTACTTCGAATTATTGCAGCTTTCGGTGATCCTATGAAATGTGCAAGTAATAGATAGAGTCTGGTCTCAGCGAGTTGGCTTATTTAAATAGACAACGAGCTGAGACAGACTCTATCTTTTTTTGCAGCACGATGTACTTAGTAAGACGGTGACGTCATAGTGACCGTACTCTAAATTTCAATATATGGTAGTTGTAGTACGGTAAAGCCACGCCCCTTTAGTTACCCTAAATTAAACGATTTAATCAAAGGAAATGTCACCGACTATGCTTCAACAACAAATATTTTGCCATCATGCATTACTAGTATTACCACTACAAATGCGTTTGCAAATTATTTTTTTAATTAAATTAAATTAATGTTAACGCTGAAGTACAGTTACTAACATTACAAACGTAATTCAATTAAAAGGGAGGCAATTTAGGATTATCAGTGTTTCATTTTTATTTTAGACGGAACGTCTACAATAAATGGGTCGAAATTGTATGTGTTTTTTTTACACTTTTACATTATCAATTTTAAGAAGATTATATCTTTAAACGGACTTCGATTCATGTTATGTGTTGTATCAGCACGTATTATGATTAACTTCTATACGACTAATCCCTCCCTACTTCCCCCTAGACCTAGGTTTTCATTTCGTAATTTAAAATTGGGAATCCAGGAATTTCATAATCAGTTTGTTTTAGTTCCTGCTGATAAAGCATCTAATAATATAAGTGTTGTTTGACGCATCCATTACGTCAATGATTTATATCAGGAACTTGGGGGTTCCAATTCGTATACTCCAGCACAATCTACAGAAGATAATTACACAAACAACCATATAAAGCCCGTTTTTGTTTTCAATTCTAGCTCTTGCACCACTACAAATATCTTTAACATCTTGTCTTTCTGCTGTTAAAGATCACGTTAAACAATATTGTGCTAAAGCTTATGAAACCTCTGGGATTAATTTATTTTGGTCTATTAAACATTCAGGCGACGTTCTTGATAAAACGCAATAAACGTCAAGCTTCATATATAATTACCTTTTCTACATTGTATACACATTTACCACACAACCTGCTTATTGTTCTCATTCAAAAATCTTTGCTAGGGAAAATACTACATGTTTGGCCTGTAACAATATTAAAGCGTTTTTTACTAAAGGCAGTTTGGACAATTATACTATGTCGACTTGCGATTAGATCATGGCGGGGATTTCTTTATTTACACTGTCCTGTTTTAATGGGATGGCAGTAGGGTGAGTGTGGGGTTTCGTGCATCCTAGAACCGATTTAAAAAACCCAGTGGCCTACTTTGCCACTGACCGTTCCAAGGCGGTAGCCTTATTGTCAACCCTTTTGTGTTTGTGATGTCGTTTGCATTTATTATTACTTTTGCCTTCTTGTTTGTCTGCGTGTTTGTTTTTGTGTTTTGTGGTTGACTGTCCTCCTTGAATGCTACTTTCCCCGTCCGATCTTTTTATATTTATTGCCATGAAGTTTGTGAATCACTTATTTTTTTATTAGATACTATTTTCGTCAAGTATGGAACTACCGTTTGTAGAGAAATTGTTGGTTTCCCTATGGGTACGAACTAAGCACCCCTTGTAGCAGGTTTGTTTTTATATTACTATGAAAGAGATTTCATGTTGAGTCTTTCACCAGATACCCAGGAAGATGTTATTGAAATGTAAAAAGATCGGACAGGGAAAGTAGTATTCAAGTAGGACAGTCAACCACAAAACACAGAAACAAACACGCAAACGGCAAAAGCAACAATAAATGCAAACGACATTACAAACACAAAAGGGTCGACAATAGGGCTACCGCACTGGAAAGGTCAGTGGCAAAGTAGGCCACTGGGGGTTTAAACCGGTTCTAGGGTGCACCAAACCTCACATCTACCCTACTGTCATCCCATTAAAACAGGACAGTGTAAATAAAGAAATCTCTGCCATGGTATAATCTCTAACCAACAAGGCAGCATCAATAGGCAATATAAGTAAAATAGACCATGGGCTACTCAACTTTTCAATACCAACTCAGCTGGCAAATTTTAAATGCTACCACCTTTTAGATATATCTTAGTAAGTTAAAAAAGAAATAGCCAGGATAGTTTTTCTGAAACGTTAGCTTAACACATTATTTTTGGGCAAAAACATCCAAATTTGAACAAAAATCGCTAAGTTCTGGAATATTTTTTTAAATATTATTATCATTGCAATATTAGTGAGCTGAAGTTTCTGAAAGTTGTCTGTTATATTTATATAATTAAAAATAATATTTAAAATGAACAAAATGTATACAGCTTGCCATTTTGGGGGAAAATCAGCAAAAAAAGCATACAAATTGCTGATTTTTTTGAATAATTATTTTAAAAAATATTGACACTTCCAGTTAAACAAAACAGAAGGTTTTAAAGTGTTTTCATTCATCTAAAGATGTCCTGAGATATAGGTAAAATTCTAAAGGATCAGAGATTTGGAAAAACTCGGATATTTTGGGCCAAAAGTTCCAAATTTGAACCAAAATCACTAAAAACGGGATTACTTCTAAAAATATAATTCTCATTACAATATAAGGAGATTGAAAGTCCTTAAAGTTATCTGTTCTATAAATGTTCATGAAAAACATATTTGGAATGAATGATATATATAAATCTTGAAATTTTGGGTGGAAATCAACACAAAATGAATTAAAGTCGCTGATCTTTGGAATAGTTATGACATTTTAAATTATGATTAAAATATAACAAAACAGAAGTCGTTATAGTATTTGTTTAAATGTAAAGGTGTCATGAGCTAAAGAAGAGACAGTCCTAAAGGATAAGAGATTTGAAAATGCCATATCTTTTGGCCCAAAATATCGAAATTTAAACCAAAGCCGCTGAAAACTGGACTATTTAAAACACAATTTTATTGCAATATAAGGGAGTTGAATGTTCTTAAAATAAACATTCTATTATATTAATGTACATGGCAAACATGTTTGGAATAAACAAAGTTAGTACACCTTGACATTTTTGGAGAAAATCTACAAAAATAAAGCATGAAATGATTTTTGGATATGTATTTATAACAAAGCAAAGTATTTTTCAAAAATGTAAATAAAGAATTATTAAGTTACAGACAAAATGTTCCGAAGTAACTTGAAAACTGCAAATAACATTTACCAGTTTACGAGAATTTGAATATTTATTTTAAAAAATGATTTCTTTTGAAATGAAAGGGAGCTGAAGGTCTTTTCTAATTATGTAGATAAAGACACACCCTTACATTTTGACTTAAATATACCAGTTTTGAATTATATCTGTCCTCTTGTTTCGATTTCGTATGATCGATAGACAGGTATCTAGCAGATATTTGACTCAAATAAGTCAATACTACTTTACTAATTAGAATCATCGAAGAATGGTATTTTTGTTTGATTGATTAACATTTAATCTTATTATTTACCTTATCATATGAGTGATGTATTTTAGATATAAGTACACATATTCACACTGTCCACTATGATCGAGAAACGAAAAAAAGATTTAATGCTTATGTATTTTATTGATTTGCTCAAGGGTCTTTTTAGACTTATTGCAATACTGTTATATGCACATATGTTAGGTTTATGGAGGCAAATAAAGTTTCTTCTTCTTCTTCTTCGTCTTCTTCTTCTTCTTCTTCTTTTATGTTCGTGTATATGGAAAATAAATGGGCGAACAAACACACACACAAACAAAATAGCTTAAAAAAAAGAATTGCATGAATATCATGTATTTGTTATCAATAAATTGAAGACATTTTTAAACGATTTTGATAATTAAACTCAAACTCACAAATTGCATACATAAATGCCATTGTAGTATTTCTTTTATTAAACTATTTCAAAAAACAAATGCCGATTAACAGTACCGAGAGAAGTGATATTTCAGTTTTGGGTTGAGAAAAATGCAATTAAGAAAACTCAGCCTGGAAAATAATATACGTCTCAACGCTACAGAAAGAGACAATCATGATATTAACATCTTTATTTTCATCTGCCGAATGTTGACACATGTTCACATTCTGAATCTGGTATACATGCTACAACTAACTCCCCTGCATTCATACCATTTTACAATACAGGGTAGTCTATGTTTTCTGCAAGTACAGTGTAAAGTAAGTTTCGCAAGATACATTCCGAAATTATAAAGGAACAGATGGGCATCTGTTATAACAGGCCTTATAACAAAGTTCAAGGTGTACCATCCCTATTCTAAAGCTATGTAAGACTTTCCGAGGTCCTTGTTTGCACGTGGTGGTAGGCACGCATATGTTGTACTGCTGCTGCTGCATATGTATGGGGAATACTGCTCCTCAAAAGCTGACCAGTTAAATCCACAACGCTATGTGATGGACATACAACAAGCTGTTGTAATGAGACACTGGATTATTATTAACTGATATCCATTGATAATTTTTCCAGGGTCTCATTACTACGGCTTGTTGTATGCCCATCCTACTGCGTTGTGGATTGGATTGGACAATCTCACCATCAGTTTTTACTATAGACTGTGTGTCCATTTAGACAACCTGATGTTTAAAATAATATTTAACTACCGTCTTTCAAAACATGTCTTTCAGGATGCTCTGTCCTATTGCCTTAGCGGTATCTAGATTATTCTTTTCTTTCAGCAGTCAAACTACCTTGTAAATCAGTTGTTTTCATTTAAGAACGATATTCCTACTCCCAAGAACTGAAGGAAATACTGCTGTGCTAGTCTTTCAAACCTCCTTGCAACATTGCCTTTGTATCTACCATGTGTTAACTTGCATCACGTGCAACACTCTTTAGCTGCTGTATATTTAAGGACTATTGATCTGCCATCTTTATATAAAAACAAACTCCAAAATGGATGGGGTATGGTCAAGTGAAATTTTCAACCAAATGCATACTTCAGGCATGAGCAATATCAACCATAAAGTACATGGCAGTACTTAAATATTATTAACGTGAACATAATATCTGAAACAATACGTATATGGATGAAATTGTGCACTTTATATCCGAAAAGTTTGACGCAATTTTATTCAAATTTGTGTTGTTGTTTTTTAATGTCAAATAAATTGTTCCATTTATCCAGCGGGAGCAGACGAGAAATTATTTCTAAATGAATTAATGAATAAATGGTGTTTTACGGCACGTCGACACATAAATAGGTCATATGATGAATGATGAAGAAATGAAGGATTAATTAAAAATTAATGTAAAGATATAAAGATAAAACTATTTACAACTAATACCCGAAAACGGGTATATAAAGAAGTAAATATATACAAGAACATATGATAATGATTTATATAGTCTGACTTCCTTCAGGAAAACTAAAACTAGACTAAAATCTCTAGTATTAAATAACTCGGTCATAGTATTAACATTGTAGTACCTTTGACGCATAGGATCAAAGTCTACACATTCCAGCAATATGTGTTTGACCGTTAACGGTGCAAAGCAAGGTATACATTCTGGTAATTGCTCACCTTGTAATAAATATGAATGAGTATAACGTGTATGCCCTATCCTGCACCGGGCTAGGACAACTTCCTCTCGACGAATGGGTCTACTAGAAGAACGCCATTCTCCGAGTAACGGTTTAATTGAATGGAGTTTATTGTTGACTGACAAATCCCAAGCGGCTTGCCAAGAGTTACGAATATATGTGTTAATACAACTTTTAAAATGAGTATAAGGTAATTTGGTGTTAGATATATGTAAACCTAATGCTGCATTATCAGCTCTATCATTACCACGTATTCCTACATGGCTTGGAAGCCAGCAGAAAATAATAACATTATCAATTATAAGAGAATTGTACTTTTCTAAATGTTGAAGCACAACTGGGTTATCATGTTTCATATTACCCAGTGCTTGAAGAGATGAAAGGGAATCAGAAAAGATTACGAAATGGTCATCATCAGATTCCTGAATAAAACTTAAGCTCATTATGCTATGTTTGTGAACAACAGCTACTGCAGCTACCTTGTCTCCATCTTTAGAACCATCTGTGTATATATGTTGAAAGTTACTGTATTTCGATATAATTTCATTAAATTTGCTTTGAAAGATAGTAGGATCTGTAATGGATTTGTTATTATAACAAAGATCAAAAATAATTGTTGGTGTTTCCAGTCCACGTTGGAATTGGTGGTACTTTGGACTCAGTGACTCTTAATTTTGGTTTAATACGTAGACCAAAAGGCCGAATGGCCTTCGGTTTTCGATCAAAAAGAGGTTCGTAATTAGGATTAAAAACAGTATCGAAAGTTGGATTGGAAGGGTTAGATTGTAATTTAATGGTATACTGAAGGGATAATTTGTCCCGTCTATGAGACAGTGATGGTTCATTAGCTTCAACATACAGACTTTCGGCTGGTGATGTACGAAAGGCGAGTCGTAATCCTTGATTATGTATAGGATCGAGCATCTGCAAGTACGACTTGCGAGTCGATCCATATACTATTGAGCCGTAGTTCAGCTTGGATCTGATAAGAGATCTGTAAAGTCGCAAAAGGATAAATAAAATAAGCCATGTTTTCACATAATCCAAATTTCAAAGTGCACCATTGTAAAAAGGCAAAGATATTCTTTCAATGACATAATCTCAATGTTATAGTATGATGACATTGACGGACTTTCGCTGTAAAAATGTTATAACCGGCAACTATATTTGTGGATGTGTTAAACAGAACTGAGTGACTATTTTGCAGAGAAACATTGCCAAACAAAACCATTTGATCATTAGCATGTCCATATTTGAACAAAAATGGTCCAAAGCAAATAACAAATCTAATAATCTGTTCATCCGAACGGTTCACCATACCACATGTTTCAGTTTACAATGTAAGTGCAATCTTTTCATGTGTATCATTTCTGTATTGAAGGCACATGGGATATAAAGAATATTTTCATTTTTAGCTCGACTATTCGAAGAATAAGAAAGCTTATGTAATCACCCCGGCATCGGCGTTGGCGTCGGCGTCGGCGTTGGTGTCGGCGTCGGCGTCGGCGTCCCACATCAAGGTTTGCGTGTAAGCTGTGTTTACAAGTCTGTATCTCTTACATTTTTTATCCTAGCACAACCAAATTTGGCCATGGGCTTCCTTATAGCATCATCTTAAGGGCTGCATAAGCAATTTTGGTTCCTGTAACCCATGGGCTCTTATGGCACCCAAATTCTGATAGCCCTTAAAATGTGTCTGTTTCACATCAAATTTTGCGTGTAAGCTGTGTTTACAGGTCTATATCTCTTGCATTTCTTTTCCTAGCTGAACTAAGTTTTGGAACTAGTATCCTGATAGTATGTTGTAAAAGGTTGGGTAAGTAATTTTGTCTTCTGCAAATTCTGGGCTCCCATGGAACCCAAATTGTGATGGCCCATAAAATGTGCGTTAAAGGCAGATCTAGGTTTGCATGTAAGCATGTATATATCTACAATTGTGGTTTGGGATTTCTTATAGCATTATGCATCCTAATCATACTGCACTCATTTTGGGACATGGGCTCCCTCCTCACCCCCAGCCGCACCTCCACCCTCCACAAACTATATGTCTGTGATGTTTTAATCAACTCTTACACATATATGTTGCCCCCCACCACCCCCACCCCGCCTCTCACCCCCTCCCCCCCACACCGCAACGCACTTGAAACTCAAATATTTTTTTCCCACATATTTCTGTGTTGCTTTTGTCAATTCTTATACATGTTACCCCCCTCCCCGCCCCCTGCCTTCCCCTTCCACCCCCCCCCCCCCCACACACCACATACTCGAAACTAGAATCCTTTTATTTGTTTTTTACATATTTCTGTGTTGTATTGATCGATTCTTACACATAGCTTCTTACACATATATGTTGCACCCTTCCCCTCCCCTCCACCCTCTGCCTCTCCCCCGCCCCTCCTCCCACCCCATACACACTCGAATATTTTTTTATTTTTTTTTACATATTTCTGTGTGGTTTTTAGTCAATTCTTACACATATATGTTGCTCCCCCACCCTCACTTGACACTTTTTTTTTATTTTTTTTTTACATATTTCTATGTTGCTTTTGTCAGTTCTTACTGTGTTTCTTTTGTCAATTCTTAGACATGTTGCCCACATCCCCACTGCCTCCCCTTCCCCGCCACCACCCCCTGAACCACACAATCGAAAGTAGAATTATTATTATTTTTTTTTACATATTTCTGTGTTGTTTTGGTCAATTCTTACACATAGCTTCTTACACATATCTGTTGCTCACCCACCCACCCCCACTTCTTACACATAGATTCTTACACATATATGTTACCCCCCCCCCCCCACCCCACCCCACCCCCCCCCCACACCACCACCACCACACACACTCAAAACAATATTATTATTTTTTTACTTATTTCTGTGTTGTTTTGGTCAATTCTTACACATAGCTTCTTACACGTATATGTTGCTCCCTCCCCTCCCCCCAGTCCTGTCTCTCCCCCGCCCCCTCCCCCCCCCCAACACACACTCGAAACTCCTTTTTTTTTTTTTTTTACATATTTCTGTGTTGTTTTAGTCACCCCACCCCACCACACACACTTGAAACAATTTTTTTTTTTTTTTTTACATATTTCTGTGTTGCTTTTGTCAATTCTTACTCATGTTGCCCCTTCCCCCACTGCCTCCCCTTCCCCGCCACCAACCCCCTGCCCACCACACACTCGAAACTAGATTTTTATTTTTTTTACATATTTCTGTGTTGTTTTTGTCAATTCTTACACATACTTATCATGCCCCCACCCCCTCCACTCCCCCACACTCGACGAAATATTTTTATTTTGTTTTTGTTTTACCCATATTTCTGTGGTGTTTTGGTCCATTCTTACATAGCTTTTTACACATATATGTTCGCCCCGCCTCTCCCCATCCCTACTCAAAACATATTTTTGTGTTGTTTTGGTGAATTCTTACACATATATGTTGCCCTCACCACCCCCACTACCCCCACCACCGCCTGTCTCTGCTCCATCACCCCCATTAAAACTCGAATTATTAAATTTTTTTTTTTTTTTTTTTTTTTTACATATTTCTGTATAGTTTTGGTCAATTCTTACACATAGCTGTGTTGCGCCCCCCAACCCCACCCCGCATTGGTTTTAGCCTTGTTTTCTGATGGTATATACTAGCTATATAATTTATTATCTCTGAAAAATCGAATAGTCGAGCTGCGCTGTTCTCCGACAGCTCTTGTTTAACAGTGGTGTACTTTTACAATTATTCTATACATATTTTACAGTGTAAAGGTGAATTTAACAATAGTATATAATTCAATGATGGAATCAAGGGCTGATAATCACATAGGCTTTTGCATATATGAAATAAATAACTAGAAGGGTGTTCCACGGAACACTTTTGTAGGCTGTCATGTGCTTATTTAACGTTATGGGCCAGGTCAGTTTGCAGGTAAAGAGATTTAATGTAAAGGGGCATAAATAAAGACAGATTACGGACAAAGCGATCCCTACCTGTCTGCCATGCTACGAAGATGACGAAAAGACAAATAAAATGGAACTTTGAATTGTAACATTTCTGTGAATCATTTTCAGCTCGACTATTCGAAGAATAAGAGAGCTTATGTAATCACCCCGGGGTCGGCGTCGGCGTCGGCGTCGGCGTCCCACATCAAGGTTTGCGTGTAAGCTGTGTTTACAAGTCTATTTCTCTTACATTTCTTATCCTACCACAACCAAATTTGTCCATGGGCTTCCTTGTAGCATTATCTTAAGGGCTGCATAAGCAATTTTGGTTCCTGTAACCCACGGGCTCTCATGGAACCCAAATTATGATAGCCCTTAAAATATGTCTGTTTCGCATCAAATTTTGCGTGTAAGCTGTGTTTACAGGTCTATGTCTCTTACAATTCTTACCCTAGCACAACCAGGCTTCCTTATAGCATTATCTTAAGGGCTGCATAAGCAATTTTGGTTCCCATAATCCCTGGGCTCCCATGGAACCCAAATTCTGATAGCCCTTAAAATATGTCTGTTTCACATCAAATTTTGCGTGTAAGCTGTGTTTACAGGTCTATATCTCTTACATTTTTTGTCCTAGCTGAACTAAATTTTGAAATTGGTTTTATTATAGTATGTTGTAAAGGGTTGGATAAGTAATATTGTCTTCTGCAAATTCTGGGCTCCCATGGAACCCAAATTGTGATGGCCCATACAATGTGCAATAAAGGCAGATCTAGGTTTGCATGTAAGCATGTATATATCTATAATTATGGTTTGGGATTTGTTATAGCATTATGCATCTTATTACTTCACCCCCGCCTCTCACCCCATCACACCCCCAACCCCCACCCCCACCCCGCCCCAGACTTGAAACTTTTTTTTATTTATTTTTTTACATATTTCTATGTTGCTTTTGTCAATTCTTACACATATATGTTGCTGCAACCATCCCGCCCCCCCCCCCATACCCCCCTCCGCCTCTCACCCCATGACTCCACCCACCACGCCCCACACTTGATTTTTTTTTTACATATTTCTGTGTTGTTTTAGTCAATTCTTACACATATATGTTGCAACCCTCCCTGCCCTCACCACCCCACCCCCGCCTCTCACCCCATCACCCCCACCCCCAACCCCAAACCCCGCCCCAGACTTGAAACTTTTTTTTTTTTTTACATATTTCTGTGTTGCTTTTGTCAGTTCTTACACATATATGTTGCAATCCTCCCCACCCCCCCCCCCCGCCCCCCGCCTCTCACCCCATCAACCCACCCACCACGCCCCACACTTGATTTTTGTTTTTTTACATATTTCTTCGTTGTTTTAGTCAATTCTTACACACATATGTTGCCTCCCCACCCCAAACCCCCATCACCCCCAACCCACCCCGCCACAGACTTGATTATTTTTTTTACATATTTCTTTGTTTTTTTAGTCAGTTTTTACACATATATCTTGCCCCATCCCCCCTCCAGTCCACTCCTGCCTCTCACCCTCACTCCACACCCCCACCCCACCCCACCCCACCCCACCCCACCCTCACTTGAAACTATTATTATTTTTTTACATATTTCTGTGTTACTTTTGTCAATTCTTACACATATATGTTGCAACCCCCTCCCTCACCCCCACCCCTCTCACCCCATCCCCCCACACTTGGAACTTTTTTTTTTTACATATGTCTGTGTTGTTTTAGTCATTTCTTACATATATATGTTGCAACCTTCCCCGTTCCCGCCCCC